>JAVSBS010011360.1:38734-51276 GCA_033124195.1 Coracias cyanogaster
CTCAACCACCCTCATATTAAAGAACTTCTTCCTAATGTCTAACCTAAATCTACCCTTTTCTAGCTTAAAACCATTACGCCTTGTCCTGTCGCTACAGACCGTCGAGAACAGATCTTCCCCTGACTTCTTATAGGCCCCTTTCAGGTATTGGAAAGTCGCTACAAGGTCTCCCCAGAGCCTTCTCTTCTCCAGGCTCAACAACCCCAACTCTCTCAGCCTGTCTTCACAGGAGAGCTGCTCCAGCCCTCTAACCGTTTTTGTGGCTCTCCTCTGGACATACTCCAACAGGTCCACGTACTTCTTGTGCTGGTGGCTCCAAAGCTGGACACAGTACTCCAGGTGAGGTCTCACCAGGGCAGAGCAGAGGGGCAATGTTACCATATCATTTAAATACTCGGTTTAAATGCTAAGATACTCCTGTCATGGTATTTCTTTAGTTTCGTACACCTAATGCGCATTTTTCCACTGACCACAAGAGGATGGCCACTAGAGGTTAATTTCAGGATGAATTTATAAGATAAGAAGCCTATCTCCTGAGTCTACCTGTACTGGAGCGTATTCTCCACGTCCAGTATTATTCACCAGGCTCCCCCGGCCCCGGTTAGCGGCAGGGCACAGGATTTTGCAGGAGGGGCGGTGCGTAGGGGCTGTTCGCCCTCCCGGAGCCGTGCCAGGGGACAAAATGCCATCTACAGTAAGGCTTACACTTGCAGATGCGTGTGGCGGCGGTTCAGCGAGGCGCTGCTGAGTGTTTCTGAAGTGCTGTCTGACCCTCGCCATACTTTCGCTAACTCTCTCGACTAACGTGAACTGGCACAGCTTCTTTTTTTTCTGCCGGTTGAGAATCTGTCCCACACCATTTATAAAGCTGTTGGGAAAGATTGCGTTTGACAGTGAATCTGAACTATAAATAGTAGTTGGCTTCTCCTCTCCCCTGTGAGACAGATAGTATTACTGACAAGCCACCCCCGCCACGCAGCTATCATGAGACAGGCTTAGAAATTAGTTCCCTATGCACACACACAAGTAGAGATTTTTAGGCACCTCTGGGTCACAAGTCCAGGCCCTTCTCTTGAGGAACCTTTTTTTGGTAAAAATTAAGGAGGTTTTTTTTTCAGTAATGGAAGGATGCCATCAGCTGAATGCTCTGTTGCCAAACCCCATCAAACTTGTCATAATATTTTCTGAACTAGCAACATTGCTTCTTATTTGAGGGGAGTAGTGAGTTGCTCAAAAAGAAATGCTAATTGTATTTGAATGCTACACTCTGAATAAGCTTTGTGTTGCAGTTCATGATCTACAGACTACTTGATGACCGTGCTTTGATTCTTTACTATGTGAAAAAGCAGACTGTGTTGCGGCCACTTTTTCCAGTTGAAGGAAAGAAGCTTGACACATACATTATCACTGATTAAAACTGAATGATGAGCAAAATAGCCATCTGCGAAATCTGTATTAGGCTTCCAATATTACAAATATAATTACAAAATCGCCAGTCATTTGGCTATTTCCCAAACTAGGATTTCACAAAGGAACGTTCCACTGGGAAAATACGTGAGATAATATTTTTGAGTATGCTGCAGTTATGCCTGGAGACATCACCCAGTTGAGTAAGGGTGCAAGGAAGATACGCCTGGATGTACCAACAGGAAAAGTATGTCCTCAACTCCAGAGATGTCAGATCATCAAGAGAGTTTTATCTTAGTTCCAATAACCAGACAGTTTTGAAATAGCACATATACTGTAGCGCAATAAAAGTGTGTCACAGCTGTGCCCTGTGAAGTGCAAGCTTTGGGTGCGTTAATGAGTCAGGAAGGCTCATCAGTGCGTGCTGTCAATGCTGGCCCTGAAACCCCAACTTCCTGCACCCTGGAGGGCTGGGTCCATCCTCTCCCTCACCCCCCAACATCAGCCTTCCCCAGCAAGCCCTGAACACAGCAGGGTGGGGATGGATTCCTGCACCCACTGGAGCTCCCTGGCTCTTCTCTGGCTTGTCTGCGTGTCAGAAAAATGATGCCACGTACCTGCACAATTAAGGACACAAGTGAAGATTCAGATCTACCTGGGACACAGGCTGCACTTTCAGGGTGGACTGCTATTGAAAAGGGAAGAAATCAGATTTCAGGCTGCTCTCAGTAATTGTAGTGAACAGATTAGCTTCCTAAACATTCTAAGTGATCTTGACTGCAGCTCTCCGGGAGGAAATAAGAAATACCCACTTTGTAATCCAGCCTTATTATAGCTCCTTTAGACTCCTTATTTAGCCAGGAGACCGAATCCCACTAAGCTCTGTGTGCAGTGAGATACTGACAATGTTGTCCTGCCCTTCCCTCCTTCAATCCCATTCCATTGACTTCAGGAAGAGAGGAGAAAGGTGAGTCCTACTGCTGTTTGTGTGCTCTGACCTAAAATTCCAGTGAAGTCTGTAGGGAGGTGAAAGAAAAAGTTTCCTCTCCCTGTATTTTGGGCAAGCAGGTATTTCCTAGTTTCACTTGCATTGCTTTGCTTAACAATGAATTCCCTATTTGGTAGCAGCTCGGTTTCCCTAAAACCATTGAGAGATCTCTAGAAATACATAAAAAGTATGAAACATTTTTACTATAGCTCTGAAATAGTTTTAAATCCTGTCTTCAGTAATGTATCCTATATAGTTTGGATAAAAAGAGCCATTCTTTGTCAAGCTCGTGCCACAAATCTATATGTCATGACCTGCATGAATGACTTCTTTTTCCTATAAAATCTAAGTATGAATATGCAAAGGTAGTCCTGAAGTCCTACACATGAAGTATAATTAGAGCAGCCAATTTATTCAGCCATCAATTTATGCAGCAGGAACTCCACAAAAGTGAGATCCCCCACACAACCGAATATGTCTGCAAGCAGGTTTCTCCTCCCTACAGCACGTACCAGCTAAACCTCAGTCCCGCCTGCACCTTGGCACGCACAGACAGGGATGGGCAGCACGGTTTGCGGTCACCCTGTTCACCCTGTCCTGCCCTCATGCGATAATAAACCTCCTTTCTCCATGGCTGGCGTCCACGAGCCTGGGGTAGATGGTTGCTCACATAAGCCAGGGCATGTGGCTCCTTCTGTCACCCCTGGGGTTTCTCCTGTGACAGCAGGAACGACGGCCTGAGGCAGAGTGACAGGGTAGGAAGGGACAGAAGAGGCTACCTATTTATAGGAGAAGGAATCTGTATGAGAAAAGACTGAACGCACACACAGACAGGTGTGTAGGAGCACAAGGCTCAGGCTTTTTTCAGCAGCATAAACAAGCAGATTTTAATCAGCACGCCTCATGTCAACCTACAGCATCTTTCCAATTGCAAGAACTCAAGTCATAGCGAACTCCAGAGGTTGCCTGAGTCAACAAAAGCACTTCCCATTAGCCTGGACAGGCTGCAGGGCCAACACACCATTTCCTCCTATCTTTCTCATTCCCAACCCAGTAGCAAGCAGCCACGGCTGTGCTGGGCACAGGAGATAGCTATGGGGTTAGCAGTCCTCTCCTTCCCAAAAGAGCCTGCCCTCGGTTTGGGCACTAGTAACTCAGACATGCTTCTGGACTTTGAAATGCAGCACAAACCCTACACCTTCAGCAACTCTCCTGCTCCCGGTATTTATGCAGGTAGGCTGCTGCGGCTGCAGCACAGAGCTCCAGATCCTCACCATTCCTGCTGAAGCAACCTATATTTACAGAGCACAAGCTCAATCCAACTGAACCATAGGTGCACGCAATCCCTGCCAGCCAACAAAGCCCAGCCTCCTGGCCTCTCTGGAAAGCTGGCTCTGAACAAGCATTTAGGAAGCTGGCACTTCTCCTCATGTCACGCTCCTGGCCCCAGTCTTTTTTTCCATCCTGCCCTTTTTATTCTCCTGTTGCCCTTGCAATGACCTGACGTGCTCCCTTTGTGCTCGGGTGCTGAGCCAGTGGGACCTGCTCACTTGGCGCCGCTAATTAAGTTCAACAACATTTTTTTTTTTCAGCGGTTCTATCCCAACACATTTAGTTGGGATTTTAAATTCTTTAGATTTCATTCAGCCCATGTGCACGATGGTATCACAAGGCTCTCGGCCCGGCTTAGTTAGTCCCAGCCCTGGAAGGGCTCCAGCATCCTTGACACAGCTCATATAAGCTCTGTAGAAGGGGAGCAGGAGGGGATGGTCTGAACAAAACAGTCGCCCAAATAAGGGATTACCATGACTCCCTGTTTCTTGTAACACACAACTGCCCCAGCCAGGATCCCCGCTGATGTCAGCCTCAACACCAGCCCTGACTGCTACAAACATCAGCAAAGGTGGCTGGTATCCTTACCCTGCTAAAAAGCATCACCTTGGAAGAAACTGGGATGTAGCTACACTTATTCTGAGTTTTGCAGTTGAAGGCAAAATACTGATTTAACTCTTCCAGGTCCAGGGCAAAAGCCTGGACAATGAAACAAGGGAGACCTCCATATGATTTTTTTCCCCACTAAAGTGCTATCCAAACTATATGGGGCACTTCTACTCCAGAAAGTGTTTCTGAGCTGCATCAGTGGTTCAGCCCGTGCCATATACCTCATGCTTAAATATTCTCTGAAACAGATAAATCATTTAACTACCTGGAGCTTGTAATTTTTACATAAGCTTTTATTTTTCCTCTCTTGGCTCCTCTTATTTGCTTCTGTCCCTTCAAGAAATAGCAGCAAACAGCCTGATGGAAAATAAATAGAAAACATGGCACAAGTCTGAGATCCAGGATGGGGAAGGAAAACATAGGGGACACGTCCAAAGAAAAAGATGTGGACCATGGAGGGGCTGCCCTAAATATACGAGTGAGAAGATTAAAACCAATTGCAAAGGAAAGTGAGATTTTAACGACAGGATTCAAGGCTGAGAAAAAAAAAATAGAGAAGCAGCTTGACAGCAACACCTAAAATCAGCAGAAGGAAAGTGAACGAAGGAGGGAGATGACAAGATAGCAGCATGCAGTGGAAGATGGATTGCCAAGGCTCGCTTTCTTACAGATATTTGGACAGAGAGCCATGCTACTAGCTAGCTTCTACTGCATTATTTTTAAAACAATGCACTGCCTTTTGAGCTCTGTAGATCTTTATGAGACATGCATAGAAGCCAAGAGCCCAGTAAGAAGTCTTCTGCTCTGCTAGACAAAGACCGGCAAAATGTCTCTGCTACCTAATGCACAGGATAGATATCTGCCTTCCCAGAGTGTTTTATCTACTCAAACTACCTGGCATACAAAGGCATCTTTAATTTTTATTGCTTAGCTGGAACTCAGTACAATTGCAGGGATGGGTTCCTATCCAGTCCTACGCCTGTGACTGTCTTCTCGCATTTCTGCCAGCTTTGACAAAATGAAACTAACTTGTTCTTTAGTTTTGCACTTAAATTAATTCAGCTTAAGATGAGATTTTGGAATAAACAGCACTTAATAAAAACACATGCTTGCTGGCAACTTTGGCAGGATCCCTGATAGAAGTAGAGATCTGTACAACACTAAAACATATGAATTCTCAAGAAAGGGTATTGCCAAGGCAACAAGCCAGTCCAAATGCAGAAATCCAGGGGAATAAAGCTGTAAGAGGCAGCAAAGCATACTGCTCAGAGTCTAAACCTTGTCTGTCATCCTGTTCAGCCCCTCTCAGCACCAAATTTGATTTCTGAACTGACTGCATCCTAGCAGATCACGTCTAATAAACTCTACTACCCTTGCCTCCTACAGAAAAGGCAAGCAACGCTTGCATAGACCTGTGAGTCCTTGAGGAGTACGTATAGACATCACCTACAGGGAATAAAGGAGCAGGGGCACCTACTGGGGTAGGCTGAGAACTTTCTGCAATGGTATTTCCCAGGGTCCATTACTAGAAATATCTGCAGTGCTTGCCCTTATTCCTATGTTCCGCTTGGCACTTGCTGTTGGCCACTTGCAGACCATGGTACTGGCCTCCATAGATCTTTGCTCTTGCCCAGTGTGCTCAGAGCAGAGGTCCTGATCTATGGAGACCATACAAGAGGAAAGTTGCACTGCTGCCCTCCAATCCAGAGGATGAGAGGACCCTGGACTCCTTCCTGGAGCCAGTTCCCTGTGGATACAAAAGGAGTAATAATAGCAAGAGTGAGGGCAAGAAGGCTCTTTAGAAAGCCATATTCCAAATTCCCAGGATGTTGGATGGGCAGGAAGGGAAGAGACATGTTTGTGTTTTTGAGATGAGCTGCAAGGTAAATCAGGTGGCTGATAAGAGCGAGGAGCAATAACCGTTCTCCTTGCTGAGTGGGACAGTGCTTGTCCAGATGCCTAAGGAGGACTATGAAAGTTATGAATGCTGCAAAGCCCCACTGCAAATGCTGAAACTGACACCAGCAGGGCCCAGCTAACACAGAAAGGGTTCAGTACAGGCCCAGCTCTGACCACCAAATAAGGACTATTGCTCCAACAAGCAGCTTCTGAGTGGATTTCTCAGGAGACCTTATCACAATACAGGAAAGAACACCTACTAAGTGGATAGCTCCAGGCCTAGGAAAGAGGCAGTCCAGCCAAATCCTAAAGGAAAAATAGGCAATGTTCCCAGGGAAAGAGCAAAAACACCTAAACTGCCCTTCAGCCATGTGCCACCCAGATGGCGAGGTGCAATAGGGCCCTCCAGATGAAGCAATGTTATAAGCAGAGAAGCAATGGGAGTGCAGACGAGGAAGGTATAAAATGCTGCATCCCGAGCCTACATTCGACATCCTTTGGTCAAAAGTCTTGTACTTGGTGGAAGAAAACAGAGCTGAGCCTTTGGGAAAGAGGTTGGTAAATGTGTGAGTGAAGAGGCACTATTTTGCCGGGGTCTGACCAGATGACAGGGGGCAAAGGAGTGCAGATAAACATCTCTGAGACCAGCTTCAAGATTTTGTCAGCTGCCTGCGTCAGTATGAACACGAGAGGAGGACTCCTGGAAGATGATCTTTTTCCTTTATTCCTGGGAAATGATGTTAATGCCATGAGATTTAAGGACAGATGACTGAAGGATGAACTCACTACCTTCTTCCAACTCAAGGAGAAGCTCAATGTTAATAACAGGCTGAGTACTACATACAGAACTATGCTGGGAGATGGGAAGCTTCTTAAATGAGGGCTAGGAGATTAGCCATAGCCCGTGTCCCCTCTCCAAATGGGGTATGGGAACACGCGCAGGGCTCCTCGGGGGCACCTCCCTTTATTTTGGTAAGAGAACTGTGGCAGCTGAAGAAGTTGTACGTGCAGTTTATGAATTTCAGTAGGACTTTGATGCTAAGGCTTGTTAGATTTTCTAAGCTATTTAGTGCTACATTGCCTCACATGGTCTTAGACCCCTGGAAAACTCCAAGCAAAAGATTCAAGAAAGGGAAGTCTATAAGGCAGAGAGGGACCTGGGAGTACTGGCTGACAACCAGCTGAACATGAGCCAGCACTTGCCCAGGTGGCACGAAAGGCCAATGGCATCTTGGCTTGTATCAGGACTAGTGTGGCCAGCAGGACTAGGGATGGAATTCTCCCCCTGCACTCAGCACTGCTGAGGCCTCCCCTCGAGTACTGGGTGCAGTTCTGGGCCCCTCACTTCAAGAAAGATATTGAGGTGCTGGAGCGGGTCCAGAGAGGAGACCTTCTCACTCTCTACAACCACCTGAAAGGAAGTTGCAGTTGGGTGGGGGTCGGGCTCTTCTCCCAGGCAACTAGTGACAGGACGAGAGGGCATGGCCTAAAGCTGCACCAGGGGAGGTTTAGGTTGGATATTAGGAAGCACTTCCTCAGGTGATTAGACACTGGAATGGACTGCCCTGGGAGGGGGCCGAGTCGCCATCCCTAGAGATGTTTAAGGAAAGATTGGATGTAGCACTCAGTGATACGGTCTAGCCGATGTCGTGGTGTTGGGTCATAGGCTGGACTTGATGATCTTGGAGGTCTATTCCAGCCTCAATGATTCTATGATTGCAGCAATCAAAATGAAGACAATCTACATACCTCTTTGCTCCATGTTCCAAAAGATGAAATTCATAAAATGACAAAAATAGTCTAAACCTCTCATTTACTGGTCTCCAATCTTGCAGTTAAAACAGGCTATGAACCCTGCAGGGCTGGGACTGCCCTGTTTGCTTGTACAGTGGCTGGCATGCCAGAGGGAGTCTCAATGCCTCAAAGCTTGCCAAAATTAAACCTGAATTAAACTAATTGCTGCACAATTATTTAGCAGTGAATAAGAACGATGTTACCATTGAAAAGGAAATAAACTGTAGAATGAGCAGCCCAACTCCTGGTAAGCACTGGGGACATCACTGTCACAAGCTTTGCAAAACATAGCCCCGATGATCATCTGCCTGCAGAAATGAACGCGCTTTCTGGCTGTCGAAACTGGCAAACCTTGCTCCAAGCACTTAAACTGTTCAATAGCTGTTTTGTGAGATCTCATCCTCTTACCTGACATCATTACCTCCATGGGCAAAGGATCCAAAGCAGGCCGTTAAGATCTGGAGGAAGTGGAAAAGCAGATGGACCTGAGACGTGTCTTTCTCTTCTTTATCCTCTTCCACAGGATCTACTGGGGGTCGGCTAGGATCTGCGAGTTCAGAGGCCAACTTCATTTCCACCCCACCTTCCTCTGCCTCAATCTCTGCCTCGGCCACCGCATTGCAATAGCTGGAGTAGCTGTCGTAACGAACTCGCTTCTTGGAGTAGGAAACAGTGTCTCCCACTAACTTCTCACTGTCCTCTGGAGTTGACGTGTCCGCTGCCTTAAAGGAGGAATGCACGGGCATGCCACAGATAGCAGCCGTGTAACAAGTATAACTGTTGTTGCGTCGTAACAGTTTGTAGTTGTTTTCTTGAGCAGGCCTCTCGTCATTGGCCCTGTCCAGGTGTATTTTGTGGAGCAAGTCTTTGTATAAACCTGAGTCCTTGTGCACTGTGTGATAAACGTGGCCGTCGCTCCTCACCTGGCCGTCGAAGCTGAAGGTGCCATTGGAAACGGGTGATTTCACCGAGGTGTGCGTCATTGAAAAGGCCCTTCCTAAAAAGGCAGGGATTTAGAACTTTTATTTACTCGAAATGTAATACAGAAGCCCCCTCCCTCCCACTTCGTGGAACAATAAAAGAGCAGCGATCTAAGAGGACAAAGAAGATCAATTTGCAATATATGCAGTGAATAACCCAAGATTCAATTCACTGCAAAATAAACTCTCTCATCTTCTGTGCAAGAAGAGCTCTGTTCCAGGGCTGGGTCTCCCCCAGACATGCTGCACAACCTGCAGCCATCATTTGGCTTTGGTTATTTGAAGGTGATATTTGAAGGTTAAATCCTCAGGTTCTCTGAAAAAGTGATTTCTATAAAATTCCTTTCTTGTAAAATAAGCTCTACTTTTTCTGAGGTTTTGTCTACATCGAATAGGAATAATAAAGATTTCAAGAAAGGTGGTTTACTGTAATTTCATACTGAATATGAGGTCACCTTTCAAAAGTACCTATGTTTAAGAGACATTTATATAACTTTAAAAATTAATTTTAAAAAAGAAAGAAAAACAGCTCATGTCCTGCAGAAATACTTCCTCAGCTATTCCAACGTTTTGTGTGTCTTACTTCTGTGAACATGATAGTAAATCCCACAGCATACATTTAATATTAGGATACACAGTGGAACACATGACATAGCTAAGGCAATATTTCTGAATAAACTATCTTTCTCATTTCCTGACTTCCTGGATTTCCATCCTGCAAATTCAGAATTGGTTTTAGCTATTTTTAAACTGGAAGCACACACTCAAAGGGCTTCACATCATGACTTATTTGATTTTGTAAGAATCAGTTGAATATATTAGGCACTTATTAACCAAATTACAGGGCTTTGTAGATGTTAGCAAAGTGATATCAACGTCAGCAGACCACTAAGTGTGTGTGGGGTGCAATCCCACCACATGGGAGAACAAAAAGAGCTTTATGCACACAAAAGCTTTATAAATATATGTTCAGAAAACAATGCATGAGATTTTTCTAGTGGACACGCTCTAAATGGTCATACGATTGTCAACTAAAGCCCAAATCTTTCCATCTCCTGTGGTAGCATGCTGATCATCTTTATGCTGAACTTAACCTTCATACATCAGCAATTTGTGTTCTCTGTGTTTTTCCACTGCTTAAAAGGATGGAGACACCTTTAAGGATATACAGCAAAGCAAAAAAAAGGAGAGTAATTTTTGGTTTCAGCTGTTTCTGAAACTGAAATACAGCCAAAAAAATGTAACCGTTTTTAAGTCCTCTCTCGAAAATTTCACCTGTAAATGAGCATCTTTCCCAAAAAGTGCTGAAGAGAAGTTAGAGCTGGAAACCCCTAATGCCAATTTACCACTTACAACAGAGACCTACTTGCAGTTAAGAAACCCTGTTGAAACAGGGAGAAGATAAACCCTCTGTGTTCTCTTAGTTTCTTACCGTATGGTACACGTGGATGGTTTCCATTGGCAATCGTATCTGATGCCCCAGCAGCTTCTGTTACTGAGCCAGTAAGGGGGATCGTGCTCTCGTCAGATGCTTTGGCACCAGGAAGCTCTTTAAAGACTGGTGTTTCTTCATCTTGAATTTTATCAAGACTTTCATCTGATACCCTTGAGAGTGCAGCATCTTTCTTTAACCGGCCTAAGGAAATAAAAGCGCTGTCATTTAAAACCCAATCTATCCACCTTGCTGCTTGTGTTTCCACTGTTTGCATCAACAGCACAGATCAATGTGGATACAACAACCTGGCTCCGTTTCATACACATTCTTTATTTATTTCTAACACCAATCTTTACTAAATTCATCTGAGGAAATTCTAGAGCATCTTTGTTTCTTCCTACAAAATTCACTAAAGTAGGTAATGAAGAAAAACACCGAGCTGCTCATTTATTAATGAAAACCAAAACTTTTGTCTGCATTTTAAACACTGCTGTTGTTGAAAGCAGGAAAGAAAATAAGCAAAACACGGTAAAGCTAGAAGCTGTGATCAGCTCAACTTACTGTAAAGTTGAAGAAGTCAGGGACAGATAATAATTCTGCCAGATTCTTCCTCTTTAACATTTCCTTAATAAATTATACAATGGATTATATTCCAGGATTTATTTTCCTGTTTCTGCTAGACTCTAGAAGAAGAGAGCACCGCAATGGATTGCCTAACAAGGTTTTGAATTTCTACCACTGCACGTTTTTAAAAGCAGGTTACACAAATACATGAGAAATAGTTTAAGCACATCCTGCCTGTGGGTGGGGACTGGACTAGGCGACCTCTTAAGGGCAATTTTAGCTCTGAAATGAAATTTTCCATGATTTTACACCACTCGTATTTCATCAAGCAACTACTTACTTTCTATTTTTTTCTTCATCCAGGGGCACACAAAAATCCAGACTAAGATGGCAAATATTAAGGATACACCGACTGATATTAGAGCAATGGCCCACATTGGCAGTACCAGTCCCAGTACTGTGAAGACAAAGAAATAAAACCCAAGCAAATCTTAAATGACTTAATTACCTCAGCCAGTGGAAGAGCAGTTAGTTGTAGAAAAGCCTGTGCTCACAATGCATTCATAACCAACAGGAATGACCCCATCATTTTTAACAGTGCAGTATTTAAAGGTCTAGTTGGCACACACACATTTGCAGGTTTAGTCTTCCAATTCCCTGTTACCCCACTGTGATCTTATTTCCAAAGAAGTCAGGGGTAAAACTCCGACATCAGGGCTACTAAAACAAGTTTGCAGTGATATGATGCACTAATGCATGTTAAACCATGTTCTCCATTAGGGTAAGTGTTTACCTGACCTTTGCTCTGGTCAATAAAGCCTGATGCTTACCTTAATCTAAGCCGTTATTTGCTTACGATAATAGCTTAATGCAACACTTGAGAGCTGAGGTTTCAGTCCCGCAATGCACAATCATGTCAATAACTCATGTTCCTGTAAGTATCCCCCCACCAGAGCTCCTTGCGCTTGTTCAGTTAAATGATCAGAACCTTAATGAAGAAAGAGCTGGGACTCTGATCTTTCAAATCCGTATATGCACGCCCATCTTGAAATGTACGTGATTAATTCATCCCTGTGAGTAAATGTTGCCAGGACAGAGGCCTTGGAGAGTAAATATGTATTTCCTGAGTATCAAAAACAGAGTCCCACCTTTTTATTCACGCACTTTAGAGATTGCCAAGCTGAAACAGAAGGGACATTAAGATTCTTATTTCATTTATTTTGCTTAATGAGTCACTGCAGAGCGCCTGACCTACTTCTGCAGTACAATTAATGAGGAAATGTTGGTTATACAGCTGATTTACTGTGAAATATCTTGGATACGTAGCCAATTAGACTTAAGAAAAAGGAATAGTTGAGTTGTGTTCCCCCCAAATAGGGAGCTTCTTAAGCTTTTTCTTAATTTCAGTAATGCTGCGCTCTGAAGTGAAGTCTATGGATTGTATTTATCTAGTACATGTAGTCTATCAGATTTTAGCAAATTCCTCTTCAAGAAAGGTCACTTTCTAAACTTGCTTTCTTAATTCAGGTGCACG
>JAVSBS010011361.1:6315-20054 GCA_033124195.1 Coracias cyanogaster
GGTACAACTTGAGGCCGTTTCTTGTCCTTCTGCTTTTTACTTGGGAGAACAGTCTGACCCCCACCTTGCAACGACCTCCTTTCAGGTAGTTGTAGAGAGCAATAAGGTCTCCCTTGAGCCTCCTTTTCTGCAGGCAAAACAGCCCCAGTTCCCTAAGGTGCTCCTCATAAGACTTATTCTCTAGACCCTTCACCAGTCTTGTTGCCCTTCTTTCGAAGGGCATCTCAATGTCCTTCTTGTAGTGAGGGACCCAAAACTGAACATGGTATTAAAGGTGCAGCCTCACCAGTGCTGAGCTCAGGGGGATGATCACTTTCCTAGTCCTGCTAGGTAGGAACTGAAGTCCTCTGGCTGTTTGCAGAAAGGGCAGTTAAACAGAGCAAGTCACCCTCACATGGGTGAGGCTTCCCTCCCTGGTGGGAATACCAGTTTCTCTAGATAGCCCTGTTATTTCTGTAGCCAGCCACACTTTTGACTGTCTTCTGAAACTGCCAGGTGGCAGCCAAGGCAAAGGTGATGGCCTGAGAGTACAAGTTTCTTTCTAGTGAGCAAGGAAACACCATAAGACAGGGACAGCTCTTGGATATTCCCAAGGAGACCTTGGTGAGGATGAGTGACTTGAAGGTGAATGGCTCCTCAGATGATCGTGTCCCTATGCCCTGCATCCCTTTCCTAAGGCTCCCACTTCTCTAATGGGGATTAGATGTTACTCTTCTCAACTTCATTATTAAATGTTCTAGGTAAGAAATTAATATGCAAAATTGGAACTTATTAAAGCTCATTCCTTGGGAGATATGTAATTACAGAGAGATGAACAGAACATAACTTACACATTTTGCATTTCCACAGAAACACATGGACCAAGGGCCAGACTTTGTCATTCTAGCATCTGAAGACTTTTAAGAATCTGGTCTAGCATGTGTACATTTTTTCCCCCTAAGCAAAATTTAGAAGTTTCATTTAAACCGCTTTTAACAGAAAATTAAATTATGCTTCTGAAAAGATTAACTATGTGTAGTCCTGCACAAAGTATTTTTTCCTAGTTGCCAGTTAATTATTCCAGCAGCACACCCCAAGCACTGTGTTCATGTGAGATAACACTTTTGTCAGGTCACTGACAATTGGTTCATGAACTACCTTTTAGATCTGGGTTATCTCAGCATAACATGCAATTTCTCGGAATCTTACTGCTTAATTCTCATTCATTTTTTTACATATAGATCCTTTCCTTGGACATTAAGGTTTGGATTTTAGAGCCTTACATATTGTGAAAATAGGAAAACACCGCCTAGGCAATTCCAAGGTCAAAACATTTAATCGTAAGTGACACAAATACTTGCACAAAACCAGTTCAACCAAGCATGCACCTACAGGGTTGTCTTCCTTAAAAGCATCTTGACTCAGCTAACTAGATAGAAAACTTAGGAATATCAGCAAAGATTCATTCTTCTCTCTGATAAAAAAACCTATGGATATGGTGCTGAAGGACATGTTTTAGTGGTAACCTGGCATTGGACTCAATGATCTTAAGGTCTCTTCCAACCGAAATAATTCGAGGATTCTATTAACTCTATTTTAGTACCTGCACATTTTTCTGCATCTTTACTACCCCTATAAGTAATATTGGAGGTAATTTTTCCTCCAGTTTCATTGCAGCATGCAAAGGAGCCAGGAGTATATGTTACAAAATAAAGTGAGTTTCTATTGAGCCTTTGTCATCAGCAATGTCCTAATCTATCCCCCCCACCCCCTTTTTTTTGTTTGTTTTTGCTTTCTCTTCAAGTCTTATTCTGCAGAAAGTACTCCAGCAAGGTGTGTATATACATTTTAAAGCACAGAGAAGCACATCTTTTTGGTGTGTCTGCCCTCATGCCCCATGGGTACAGAAGAGACAGGATCTCAAGATTTTGAGATACTCTTTACTATGGACTGAAGAAGACTTTACTCCTGTGAATTTACTTATTTTGAGCTGTGTGCTGGTATAGCAGGTGTGTGTGTCTAGAAGTCTGCTGAGGCCAAGAAAAATCTTGTTTTATCTGACACAGGAATGACCAGTAGCTGAGGAAGAAAGTAATTCTGAGTTCTGGAGTATGTGCTGTTAATACCAAATGCACGGTGTAATAGCAAAGAGAAGTATCACTGGCTTCATACAGACAGTGTTAGTGACTTAAAAAACAGCATCTCCCCGATGGCAATCAAAGAGAGATGTCTTACTCTAAAAGCAGGTCTAGTGATTCTCCATTTTTAGGAGAATAATGTAAAGAATTGCAAATAAGGCATGAGATACTTCAGTCTATGGCAAACCAAAAAAATCCTATTGGTTCAGTAAGCTGCAACTTCATTTAGATTAATGCCAAATCTGAAGGGTGAGGAGAAGAAATGAGTAAGGTGGTTGAACATTTTTCATTCTTCCTTTCTCTTTTTTTGGCAGCAGAAACAAATAACTGCATTCTTCTGCACAGATCTTATGAAATATTGCACTATCTTCCCTTAGGCTTGCTTCTTTGAGATAAAAAGCAAGCTCTTTGGAAAGGGGTAGAATTTATTTATATTGTGGATCTGTCACAAGAACTTCAGTGAAAATGAAGCAGAACTGCTTCTACAAAGATTAAAATATACCTGAAAGACAGATAGCGCTTGCAGTTCCTCCAGTGAGTCTTCACCCTTCTCTTACCACAACCACAGTACACCAATATTATGATGAGGCTGCCAGTTGATCTGTTAACTAGACATCAGGAAGAAATTATGTCAAAAATATTTTTAGCAGGATGGTCGCAATCTTAAAATACCAGGAAGCCTGAGTTTTGCTCTGTCTCCCTCATATACACACCAAAAATTATCTGAAGTCAGAGTCAATGTAAAACGGCAAAAATAGCTTACTTCTAGCTTAGTGCCTGTGGGTGTTCTGAGCTTCTGAATTAAGGCAAATATTCATAAATGTGCAGAGAGAAAATCAAAAATTACAAATGTTTATGGGAGAAAATACCTTTTATAAAATGGCAACTGTAGCAGAAACATGGAAAATATTTGATGTCATGAGGGGCTAGAGGCTGTGGACAAAGGTCTGGCGAAGAGTTTAGCAGTAATTAGTTCTGTGTAAACAGCATGAAACTGTGTGGTATATAAGCTGTTTATGCTACAAAGAAAGGAGTGTAAAAAGAGCATGTGCTAGAATGAAAGTGGGGAATCCCTGTCAGGCCACAGCTCATGGCAGATGGGACTGTGCAGAGCCCTGTACACCAAAGAAGGAGTCCATCTGATGACATCCCTTTGGGGCTCCCAGCATCAGAGGCGGAATAAGGTGCCATCTAATTCAATTGTTTACATCTTTTAATTGTTCCTTCTGTATCTTTTGCTCACTTTCTGGACGTGAGGTGTGATTTCCATGAACCCTCCTGGATCTGGAGAGTCAGAGGGAAGAGCAGCTCTTCTCACTGTGGAAAAGATCTTATGAGACTAAGTGGATCCAGAAAGTCAGCTTGCAAAGTCAAGTGAGGAGATATTGCCTACCTGAGACCACCCTGGCTCACTAGAAAAAAATCACATTTCTTTCTTTTCTGCATAAATGGGGAAGGCAGCAAAGCGGCTTCTGCCTGTTTCCATTTTCTGCCCAGCATTGCTAAAGAACAAAGCCTTCAGGTACCAAAGAGTAAGAATGATCCTAAGAATATAAAGAAAGATCAAAAAAAAAAACCCCAAACCTATAATTAAACCTTTCCCTTAGATAACACAGTATTTTTCTGAAGCGCAGAGAACTGCAAAAATCAATGTCTTGGGCAGGTAGGAGGAACACCACCAGTTCCACTGGGGCAGGCAGTGCTACTGATGAGTCTGGTGGGAGGTGTGGGCACAACTCAGCCACCCGCCACAGGAGATGTCTGAAGTACTGCCATAGACTGCGAAACAAAGTTCTTTCCTCCTTAACAGATCACTGATTCAGGATAACAAGCTCAAGTATAATTTTCCAAACTAATGAGAACACGGAGTCTAAAATATCAAGCTCCTCTGAACTCTACTGAGGGTTAAAGATGTCTACTGAGAAAAAAGGAGGAGGAATATCATTTCCTCTTTTCCTCTCCTCCATCAGAGACCCATGACAGTCAATGAACCACACGGTCTCACCTCTGTGATATGAACACAGTAGCCTGGCTCTGTGGAGGCCTATTTCGATTAAGTTCCTCAGGTGCATTGCACTGGATGACCAATTCTAAATGGTCGTATGATACTGTGGGACCATCTGTGATGCCTCACAGAGATGGGAGACTCAATTTCTGGCAGAATAATTACACTGAACTTCTTAGAAAGTATGAGCAAATATCCGAACTATGAGGGTAAAGAGAAACAGGTCACTTCTAACTAGCGGCAGATGGCTTCTAATACTTTCCGAAGGCACAGTTATAAAAAATAAGAGAAGATCAGAGACAGAAACAGGGGAATCACATCCAGGCTTCAGGGATGACAGCAGGGAGACACAAGATCATGCTAGGGAAGAAGAAACAGAGGAAAGATTTACCCAAGAGGAAAGACTCTTAGGAATGTAGAGCTCTGTAATCTTGAGACCAAAACACAACATATCTTAGGGTTATCAATGGGACACATGAGCAGAGGCAAAGGACAGAAGGTGCTCTAAAATAATAACGGAATCTCTCCATTTATTCAGTGCTTTGCCACCTCATTCAGTGGAAAAATTAATGCCTTTTAGGACGACTGCTATTTGTATCCTTTGTTTCATCTTACTATTTTGTTTGCCTGTAGAAAAGTTGTCTTCTCCCCCTTTTTCCCCATGCCTTTCTCTCATTTCCCTTTTCACTTATCTGCATATTTTTCCTGCAGCAACTACCTCATCATTACTACCCATTATGTCAATGAAAGAGTTAAGGGAAATGTTTCTGGAATCGCTGTGGATGTTTCATATTAGATGTGGAAGTTAACAGAAAGAAATAGGTGCCTTGAGGCAGTCATTCATCTCATCTTAAGGCATGGGAGAGAGACATGGGGGATAACAGCTTTTGAAGGTACATTTCTCCCCGCATTGACTGAAGGGGGTTTAAACCCAGGCATCTGGTTTAGACAAGACATTTGAGTTTTAGATCAAATTAATTCCACCTTGATACTGCAAAAAGTTCATTGACTGATGAAAAAAGGTATTAAAAGGCCTGAACTTTGTCCTTATATACAGTTCAGATTTACTATGCATTAGAGGCACATTTGTATGGAAGCTTAGATTTTGGAAGATCTCTGGCCCACATAAAAATTTCAGGAGAGTGAGAGTCCAGCTGCCATATTTGAAACACCTAGTAGAGGGAAAAAAAAAAAAGTACTCAGGGACCAAGAGGAAAGATCATGGAACATGGCTAGAAAAACATTTACACCTAACAGTAACACTTGGGAAACTGGCTTGTCAAGTTCTTGCTGAAGGCAGCAGTGATGTATAGAACACTTCTCCAGAGGCATGCATTGGCTTATCATACAATGTTGCTTGAATTCACTTCCTTGCAGAGGGCCTGGGTTTGCTATAGGTGATCTGTTTCTTCAGTGTTTCCAAAGACAGAAATTCACTGCTGCTTACCACAAGGGTAGGATTGAGCCTGCATGCTTGTGTGGCTAACAGACACTATCAATTAGCTCCTAGGATCCGAGACTTGGTCTTCATAAGGAGTGCTTGCCTCTGTTGAGAAAAATTGTAACAGTAATGCCCTAAGAAAAATAAGATAAATTGATAACGATGCTTTTTGCATTAGCAGATAGCAATTTCATAAAAATTCAATTAAAGCAGGTGTAGTGAGTTTAAACGTACTCAAAAGGCAAGAGAGGGGACTTTGGTACTCCACTCCTCCTGGGAGTACAGGTAAGAATACTCTCCTTTTCTGTTCAAGTCAGGTTAGAATCCAAGAAGATGATTCCTGTAAAATCCAAAAGCCAATAAATTAATAATTGGCCTATATATATCAGGTCAATTATCTAGACAAAAGGACAGACATTAAAGTATCCCAAGGACATTTTAATAATTACGCAGTAGTCAGAAATTTTGATTATAAAAAAAGAGAGCATGTTAAGACTTTTTAATCTGTGATCAAATTCTACAGTAAATGCAAAATTATTCTGAAGGATCTTGTTATAAAAGCAAATTGCATAGTGCCTCTAACCTGATTGATGAAAGAGCCTTAGCATACAAAGGGTAGACATGGCTTTTATTTCATTTCTGCTTGAAAACTCCATACTTCCTCTCTCACCTCTTTAAAATCTTCACAACTTTAAAATAAATGAAAATAGAATTTCAGACATGAATACATGAAATTAAAATAAATGTATCTACTGCAGCAAATTCTATCTAGGTAGCAACATCACCTGTAACCACCTGATAAACTTTCCTCATGTAAAACAGGAATGAGGGAAGAATAAAGGGCTTAAGAAAGACAGTGAACTGTAGATCTTTAGATTTTAAATACATACACAAGAAATAAAGACTGGGTATGAAGATAATATAAAATCTTGGAGATAAAACTAACCCAGTCTGAATTAGTATTAAATGAAAATCACAAGCATAATCTTCCTTACAAGAAATCAGACCATCCAGCTGTTGTTTCAATTCCAAAGGAGTTACCCACAAAAGGGTCACTCTTTCAGGGACGTACATAAAAGGTCCCTTTTAGGGCACTCTCTATAGGGACCTACATAAAGCAGTATATATATATATATAAAGAGTTCATTAATCATAGTTTTTATTAATAAGCTTATTTTCTGATTTTACCTGACATCAGTAAAAAAAAATTCTGTTTCAGCTACCTACCTGATGCCTCAGCTAGTGAAACTACATATGCCACCAGTTTTAAGGAAAAGAGGGCAGGAGATGGTTGTCTTTATTTCTGTTTCTGCAAGTCAAAAGTAAACTAGGCTTGATAAAATGAGTAAATAGAAAATATTGGGTTTAGTATAGTCAAAAAAAAAAAGAATGAAAACCTGTAAGATATTCTAGAACAAGCCTTAGCCTTTCAAAAATTGAGCTACAAATATCAGAAGTTTACATAAATCTCAGCACCTAAACTGCTCAAAAATGTAATTCATTAGCACATGTTCCTCAGCTGCACATGTCCATTAAAACAATAAATCCTGAAAGGTAGCAGTGTAGCAATGGAAGAACTCCAGAACTTCACTGTTTTATGGCCAGAAGCTCTGAAAAAGTCCAAACCCCAGCAATGCTGCTGTTTTACACTGTAGGGAGACAATAGATGAAGTGTGATTCTCTGCCCTCCCCAAATGCAGGGGTTAATGGAGCCCTTTCCCCATGGGAAGGCCTCACATTACTCTCCTGTTAATGGGAAAGCCTGCAAGGATTTCCTTATCTTGGAGCAGAGTGACTCTGGGTTTCCTCAGAGGTCCATGAGTATGATTCATCACCCTTGGCTACAGCTTAGTACCACCTGCTAGCACTAATGAAGAGGAAAAGAATGAGAAAAGTCAGGGTTCCCAGATGTTTCCCATCATTCCTTCTCCATCAATTCTTATTTACTGTCCATGAGCTAGCCACTTAGCCCTCCAGCTCTGTCTTTGCCTGAGCCACAGAGAAATCTGGTGGCTCGTTACACTTTAAAAGAGCATACACGTAAGGGTAGGAAAACATTGCTGTCTAGGGATAACAAGATTCATTTTATGAAATGGAATAAAATATGAGATATCCATGTAATACACTTTTCCTCTCTTTAGTAGTTCAACCAGTCCAACAAGAACATCCCATAAATGTAGGTATTTTCCTGCTCACAACTGTATATGGTTATGATTTTTGCAGAAGCATCCATTAACTGAGATTGCCTGATAGATAGTTTGAGGAAGATGTCAGAGTGAATAGCTGATCTGAGAGCTACCTATAGCAGCTATTCAGTCAGCTGGATGTCACACAACTCTCTCTTTGAGCTGAGCAGTCAGGTGCCTCAGGCTCTTCATGCAGTACTGCCCTGAATGAACACCTAACCACTGGCAATTATTTTCAGAAAGTGGAAAATCAATGGTGTGTGGTAGTCTCTTCTCCAAGGATACTCTGTGAAGCCTCCTCCTTGCACGGATGCTTGGCCCAGCCTAGGCTAAGCACAGTGACAAGGAAGAAATTAAGCCAATCTTTTGGGAACCTGTTATGAGTACTGCTGAATTCCTAAAGACCCCTTGAAACCCTCCACCTTTAGAAAGAGAGATCATATGATTTGAAGAAGCCTTCTGGGATCTGGCAGTGTCTAAGTGATCACATTTGGCTGCTTTCTAGTTAGTATTGGAGCATCAGTGCCTACTCCCTACATACTGATATTTACATGGGCTTGACTCCGATACATGGCAATCAATACTCCTAGCAGGGGAAATTAGGGAAGATGCTATGTCACACAATGAAAGGAAATATAGACTCAGGTTGCCTGGCTCTTAAACATTTCCACTAGATCCTGAAACCTTGCACAGCCTTCCACGGCCTCTTACTACTTCTTCCACTGGCTGGGAACAGAGGCTTAGTAATTGTACAGATACAGATGATAACTTTGTATCAGCTGAAATGGGTGAGCTTCTCCCCCAAGGTGGTCAAGAGACCATTAAGTTGGACTGAGGATTTTGCAGGCACTGAGGATTTGCAGGCATTGACTTGGAAGACTCTACATTTTCTTAGAGCGTGAACAGGCCAGGCCAGGGATGAGAGCCAGACAAGACACCATGCAGCAGCTGAATTTCCCCAAGAGTGGCATAAAAGTCTGTTTACAAGTACAAAATGCCCTGTGATAGTCTTGGAGAACCATGGAGAGCCATGGGAACCCACCTCAGTGCAGTCACATTTATCTTATTTTGGGGGTAAAAGCCTTGAAGGAAATTGTCCTTGGAATCATGGATGGATGTCACCTTTGAGAGTGCTAGTTGGCATAGTCCAAAGCAACATTAAGAGGTAAGCTATCAATAACCAGGAGTGGGAAACTTGTGTTTGTTCCCTGGGCTCCTTTACTGAGCAAACTAGGCATACTCTTCCAGTGTTCTGTCACATGCTATCATATTTTATGATTCCTTGCCATAATGCAGGAGGAATAAGCTCCTTATTGGTCCACAAGAGCTACTGGAAAGCTGTTCTATAATTTCATTTCCACAGTGTCTAGAACCAGGATAATCTTATTGAAGTCCATCTTTTCATGCTTTTTAGTTTCAAGAGGTTGTTCACCTGCTAATTCATACAACAATACCTATTGTGGCTGTAGAGTTGAATATCAATCTGGGATAAACCAGAAAATCTGGTTTTACTTTCATATTACAATGTATAATCATCAGAAAGGACCAACTATCCTACTAACCTTTCCTTGCTCAGTACACTTCAACTTTGTTGAACGCAAGCAACCACTGCAGCATTAAGCACATTGCAGATACCTAGCCTTGCATTTTTTAAGATTTCAGCCTTTTCCATTTCAGAATATTTGTCATGAAGGACAAGAAGTGGAAAAGGAACAAAAAAGAGAAACCTGGGTGTTTCAGAAGTAGCAAAGAGATGATGGCATTTTTTTCTTTTTTATATTACGATATTGTATTTCCAAGTAATTTTCCATAATTTGACCAACTTTATCTTCCCAGGATACCAAAAATGTAAGAGGAGACTGTCTTCTCTCCCCAGAAGACTCACACTGTGAAAACTCACACAGGTTTGTTTGTTTTTTAAAAGTAATTAAGAAACTTCTAAACTCCAAAGACAGAGGTTTTCCGAACAGCAGTCTTCACTCTTCCTGACCACTAGCAAATCCCCGTGTCATCCTGTGTTTGCTTCCAGTTGATCATTGATCATTTTCCTGTCTTGGTTAAACAAAAATCCTCATCATGAAAGACCCAGGCTCCTTGGGGTACCACCAAATTAGCAACGTCAGACAAGTGCTGGGGAATGCAAGCTGATAGAGTTTGAGGAGCTGGAGAATAGAGACAATGATGTATAGCTAAATAGCACAAAGCAAAATCCTCTGAACAGCAAGGATATTTTACACCTCTTTCAGCATTTTTTTCAATTTCATATATTTAATAGTGCACTCTCATTTCAGTAACCGCAAAAGGAATTAGCATTTCTAAAGCTTTTTATGATCAGTGCAACTATTCTTCCCTCAGAAGTGTTAAATAATTACAACCGTCACTCTACTTTTATGTGCATTGAATTCTCCTCTGTAACATGCATTAATTTTGCTCAATATTGAATTCACTGTCATTTCCACATGTCAGTCCAAAAGGAGGCTGTCAGAGTTTTGAGTGAATTACTTGAAAGAATAAATCATAGTGTTTAGACCCAATGCCACTGAACTGGAAACCACAGAAAACGCTGTTGCAGAACTGTCAAACACGCTTTGTAAGTAAGACAAAAACTCAATTGTGCACCATTCTCTAAACTACTAGTGCTGCTTTGAACAAACTGTACCTCCCTGTCCTCTGATATTCACAGGACAAAGTCACACAGTTCCTCCAAAACAGAATGGCTCTTCCAGTACATAGAACATCCAGCATGGACTAAAGGGATAGAAGATCAAATGCTGCTCTGCTACTGACTTCCTGTATCAACTTGAGCCAGTTTCTTACAGTGGGATTCAGCTCTAGGTTCAGGAACAAGGGTGTGTCTCTGCAGTGTCAGTGACTACATGTGAGCTAATGTCACTATGGCCAGTGGAGATCTACTCAGTACAGGTAGTGGGCTCCAGAGAACACGACAGCTGAGCGTACCAAGGTGTGAGACAAATGACCTCTAAGCTCCAAGGGTTGTTTTGACTTCACCTCCACTGAATATAATGGAAGCTTAGACACTCACTTCACAAGAAGGCATCCACAATGCAGAAACCTAAATTTATGTGTCTAAATCTGGAGCTGAGTTAGACCTTACTGTCAGATCAACAGGATTTCTAAATAATCTAACAAATCCACTTAGCTGGGATTAGTTCTCTACCTGTGAAAATGGAGGTATTGATGTTTTCCCAGCACCCAAGGGCAAATACATTAGAGATTAAAAAAAAAATTAAATAGTCACTTTACTAGTGGAAGTGGGGGATAAAAAGGGCTATACAACATTTATGAGGATCATCAACAGAACAGAGCTGTGATCATCACAGCAGCGCACAATGGGAAGATGATACACAGTAACTATCAGTTGAAACAAGGGATGCTCAGACTGGCTATATGGAGAAACTTTTTTACTGTGAGGACAGTGAAGCAGAGGAACAGATTGCCAGAGAGATTGTGTCATCTCTACCCTCAGAGGTTTTCAAGAGTGGGTGGAATAAAGCTCTGAGCAGCCAGCTCTGCCCTCATGGCTGGTCCCACTTCATGGTAGAGGTTGGACTAGAGACCTTCTGATGTACCTTCCTACTGAATTATCCTGGGATATGATGAACTCCTCACAGTTTACACAGAGCAGGAGAGAAGTCTGTCATCTTCCTTTTACTAGAGAAATTCAGAATTCATTTTGTGCGTTCTTTCTCCACGTGAGAACAGCTTCAGCCAAGCAATCTTAAAAAAATCGGAAGTCTTGGAGCTTTAGTCACCTTCTCCTTTTCTGCAGTTTCCCCTTTTCCAAAAGAAGGAAAAACAAAGTGTAGCCAAGTTAGTCATAGAATCACTTAGGTTGGAAAAGACCTTTAAGATCATTAAGTTCAATCGTAGTGAAAAAACAGGGAGGGGTGATGGAGGTAATTTTAAGCAATGTGCTCTATTGGTGCTTCTAAGAAAGCACATCTGATGTACCTTTGGATATTTCATGTGTCAAAAGCCTGGGAGATATAAGTTATCACTGCTGCCAGCACAGAAAGGCAAGGTAATTGGTGCCATGTAGTTGTATACTGAAGGACAACTCACATTCTTCCCCCAAAGAGTGCACAGAAACAAACCACCTGCCTTTTTACACAGCAATTTCACATCAGCATTTTAGTTTCCACTTTATACTACTGATCTCCATAAACATTAAGGCTGAACCTCCCTCAGATGCTCGTGTTTACTCACCATAAGTATTAAAATTATTTTATTTAATTTGGAGTATTTAGTGTACAAGTATGACAGGGTCGAGTCCCTGTGGCTAATATTCTTTCTAGCTATATGGCCATTCTGTTGCTCGGGGCTATTTGCAACTGCATCAGAGACAGTATGAATACACAGAACAGTGCTGAGTTGACAGAGCCATGAGAGGGTGAGCTGGCTTTTATTCTCTTCTCCAGCATCAGCAGCATTTCCAAACCATGTTTTGACAAGTGCCAGCATGAGCAAAAACAATCAACTTGGACAGTCAGCAAGCCCTCAAGCTAGATCCTGATTTGGCACAAGTGGTAGGTAAAGAGCCATGAAAAGCCGTATTTTTACTCACATCCTGGGAGAATATGAAGAGAACATAGTGTCCTATATGAGTGCTACTCTACTGGTTCTGTAGTCGTTTCATAAAAATCATATTATTGTTAGGAGTATCTCCTCCTGCAGTCACCTTGCCCTTCCCACTTCTGAGGCAGCAGCACCCGAGGGTGTATTTTCCTCAATACTTACCTGCCTAACTTGCTCTTAAAAAACTCCACAAGCACTACCAGCAAGATGATCAATCCCCACACTCAGCTGTCCTGCTACATAGTTCTTTCCTTGAGAGATAACTAAAACCTCCAACACTAATATAAGCCTAATGGTCCTTGTTGCCCTTTTGATTTATTTCCTCCCTTATTTGTATTTGAAGACCACAATCATGTACCCCTTTGCCTTCCCTTCTCTAAAGGAAGCAAAGCCAGGCCTCCTGCGGCAGCTGTGCATGGTGGGCAGCTGGCCACACTTGCTCTAGACCATTTCAGAGCTTCCTTTACTGCTCTGAGCAGCATGCAGGACTGCATTTACACCTCCCAGCCTGACATTGCTGACTCCTGTCTGAAACATGGCCCTTCCCCAGCAATCAGTCTGCACTCCGTATTCCTCGGCTTTCCTCCTCCTGCCTCCATGCACACATGTATTTGCACTTACAGAAGGGCACCTTCTGCTCAGACTACCTCAGCTTGGCAGGACTGTTTGAACGCTGAGGCTGTTCCCCAGTAGATCTGCATCGTTTCTCACCTTAGTGCCACCTGCACTTTTATAAACATAGTCTCTATTTCATCTAAGTAATTAGAGAAAAAAAAATTTCATTAATTACTACCCATTTGGATAACTAGAGAAAACTAGCATCTGAGTACAATTTCCTACCAATCACATAACCCCATTCAGATTCACCAAATCCAGGTTTCCCCCTGCTTACATGAGGGTCATCACAGACAAAAGCCTTACTAATAATCAAGAAGAAAAATCATAGAATGCATTGGGTTGGAAGGGACCTTCCAAGGTCATCTAGTTCGACACCCCTGGAGTCAGCAGGGACGTCTCTTACTACATCAGGTTGCTCAGAGCCCCATCAAGCCTGGCCTTGAACGTCTCCAGGGATGGGGCCTCCGCCATCTCTCTTGGCAACCTGTTCCAGTGATCAACTACCCTCATAGTAAAGAGCTTCCTCCTAAAGTCTAATCTAAATCTACCCTTCTCTAGTTTAAAACCATAACACATTTACTTTTCCTTTACTTACTCATCCTAGGAGGACATTAAGCTGATATACAATTAGCTCACATCTAACATTGTTGGCTGTCATCCACCTAATCTAGGTGATTAGAAATTATTTGATTCAGGTTATTAGCATTCTCTCCATCATAGTCCTGGTTCAAAAGCAAGGCCAAGTTCCTAGTACCTTCATTCTTTTCCCTGGCCTG
>JAVSBS010011361.1:24839-36385 GCA_033124195.1 Coracias cyanogaster
GGCACCACAGAGCACCTAATCTTTCTCCAACCTTGGCCCTTCCTCAGCTTCCTACTCTGTCTGGTATTTTCCACCCTTCCTTAAACATGCCTTCCCAGGGGTGCCACCATCTTGGCTGCAGGGCTGAGCTGTGCTGTGTGGTGTGGTGTGTCTGGTGGACCCAGCTGGAACCAGCTGTGTCCGGCACAGGGCAGCCACAGCCTCTCCTCACAATGGCTGCCCTGTGGCCCTTCCCACTGCCAACACCTTGCCACAGACACTCGTTGTCATTAGATGATCCATAACTCAGTCCTCTTCTACTGCAGGCCCTCAACCCCACAGCTCTCAGCAGACATGGAAGGCCTCAACACAGCCCTGCCAAGGGAGAGATGCCGCTGCACACCTCAGGCCTCACTGTGTCCTTCACCACTGAGCTGCCTGCCCACTTCAGAGTTTTACCTACATAAACTATTTATTCCTCTTTACCTTAATTATTTGCTTCTGCTACACTTACAAAAAAGAAGAGTTAATAAGTCCCAGCCACGTTTGACCATCCAAGCCCCACTGAGGTGAGTGTTACTAGAAACAAAGTAGGTTCCAAAATCCATGCTGTCACATTTGAAGTTTAAAGAAATACCTCAAAGAGCTTAAAGTCCTTTAGTGGTATTGACTTCAGTAAAAAAACCAGATGGTGATATTTAATACTGGCATAATAATTACAATTACTATATATTAGGAGTGCTTCTCAGTGTATAAGACATCTGGCCAACTCCTGCCTAACTGATGGCTTTGGTAACTTGCCAGGAGGCAGAGCAACTGCCTTTGATTTGTATAGACTGGAGGAAATTTTTTAAAAAGTGAATCAGCTTTCACTACAAGCAGGCTTCACAAGAGTCATATCTTCACCAGTGTGTAGCTGCTAACACTTACTCTCAATACTCATTAGAAAGTTACTTTCCTCGGGGACTGTGGGCCTTGCAATCCTGCAGCTTACACCTATTGCCTTCATGAGACCATGATGAGAGCTGCATCCCATCCTCAGACATCTGTGTTTTAAGAGGATGTTCAGTAACTGGAGAGGAGTGCTATAAACATGAGAGCTAGAACTAATTTATTACCTTAAAAAGTATGGAAACCTCAGTTCATTTTGTTTACAAGATAAAAAGCCATGGGGTAACCTAATCATCATGGTTACATTCTCACAAGGGAAGAAAATGCAGTTAGTGAAGGGCTCTTTAAGCCAGCTGGGAAAAGCAAAACGCTAAAGGACTTGAAATTAGAGTCAGATATGTAGAAGTCAAAAAGTAGAGAGGTTCCAGTACCAAGGGTGATTTAGCAGCAATCAAACATGGTTGAACGGGTACAAAAGGCATGAGAAAGTCTGATAATCGCTTCTGACCTTAAAAATCTGTGCATTTATACAGACAGTGTCAACTAATGCCTCTATACACTCTGATTATATAGAGCAAAAACCAAATCACTTTTTGTCACCAAAGCCTGAACTGCAACAGGCCTTCTAGTTAACCGTTGCCCACAACTATCCTAACATACCACTTGTTTCAAGTGATATATGTATCTCATATAATTACATACATAATACTTATATATGCATTAGTTTTCTTCTATGGCTGAAGTGCAATGTGAGATTGTTCATACAGAGTAACTTAAAAGGTCCAGAGAGCACAACCAGTGGTGAAATGAATGAAAACTATTCTGCTTAGCACAACCCTACAAAGCATTTATTAAAGACAGAATGAATACAGATGAGACTTAATGAATTAAGCAAAAGCCCAATTATGTTATGTGCTCTCTGAACAAGAGGAAGCCATATTCCTGTTCAGCCCCTGCACAATGGGTTCAGCTACAATAAGACTACCCACTCCTTTTGTTCCAAGTGCTTACTGGTGAGCACTGGAGGCTTCATGTGTTTGCTTGGCTCTCTACAGCAAGATATAGAACTTCTCTTAGAGAAAAATGCAAGGAGCCAAGCCTTTTACCAAACAATTCAGGGTTCTAGGTCAGCACCTCTTTTGTTGATGTGCTTTCAGAAACTGTCAACATCAAGCCTAGATGCAGAGCATAGATAGTAAAAATATTTGTAAAATATGTTCTTCTCTTAAACTCTGACCATAGTGTAAATAAGCTGTGGTTAACATCTCATGAGCTGATACAGAATCAACTCTATAGATAATCAATACTGTAATCATTGGTTAGCTACACTATATTGAATATTTCTATAACATTTTGTTGGGTGCAGTATTCATAATAGCCTTTTTCTGTTTCTGGAAAAAGGCAAGCAGCTGCTGATTTGGTGTCATTCATATGATGGATGAAATGCAGGCCCCACTTGAAGCGTGACAGTTACTGAAGATTTCACTAGTTCAAGGTAGTGGCACTCAAGAAGGGTAATAAACAAAAGTCCAGTGATAGCCTTTAATCCTTTAGAAAAGTCACTTACAAATCAAGAGCAGAGAGATTCACTACATTTAATACTGTAATGAGTTTTTTAGCTTTAATCTTACATTGAATTTTATACTATTATACTTAATGTTACTCTTGAATTTTTCAGTATCTATGTGCTATTTTATATTAAAGGATCTCCTTGAGCATCCTTAGAGTGATCATTCCTGTCACACCATACATGGAAAAAATCCAAAGATTCTAAAATATTATGTTTTCAGACACTCACCAGCCACCTGTGGAGGCTTTTCCCATTCAAAAGCACCCACAAGTTTCTCCAGATTGAAGAAACAGCAAATTTTGAAGTTGGTATTCCACTGGAAAAAAATTCAGCACAATTTTGATACAACATTGACAAAGTAGTCTTCCTGGTGATTAGATTAGAGAACCCAGGTTTGGTAGGTGGGGGGTTTTGTTTTTAAAAAATCCTTTTCTCTTTACAAGATAGCTATGAAATGCTCTGGAAATTTCATCTGACAAAAATAAAGGATTTTCCCTGTTTAAATCCAGTCAGCATTTGTTTCAACACAAGTGGACAGTACAGAGATCAGCAGTTCCCAGACAGTAACCTCTGAATTGGCCCAGAGAATGGTATTAAACAGTAGAACTTACTCGTACTCCCCTACACACTGCCCAGCTCAGTGGGCTGGGAGCACTGGCAGCGGTTGTGTTGCAAGTTTCATGATGGCCTTATGTTCATGCACTAACTCAAGAAGCTATTTACAGAGAGTACAGTTTTGAGGCATAATCTCACAAACTGCAGCAGAGCTTTCTGCCCTGATTACTTGCTGGAAAAAGCCATCAGAGCCTGTTTACTCCCTGCTGTGCTTTTCTTTTCACCAGGTGATACATGAAAACTAGGTAAAAAAAGATAAGGCACCAACTTCATGTTTAAGACTTGGTGCAGGCAGATGCTTTTAAAAATGGGTGTGCTCTGTTCAGTGCCAGTGTGTCAGTCCTGCATGATGGGAAATTTATTATTTGCTGGCTCTGGGCCAGGAGCCCTGCACAGTGTTATCCTACTGGCAAAGAAGCCTCTGCAGAGACACACCCTTGTTCCACATCATTTGGAAGTTGTGACCAGTTACTGAATGAAGAGAAAAGAGACAGAGGAAGGAGTACATGTTCTGCTGGCAGATGCACAGGCAGAAAATTGTATTTGTTCACAGGTGCTCAAGTGCCTACTGAAGATATATGCATGCATGACGTGAACATGCTCTGCTCTCCCCCCCATCTCCCACTCAGGGACAGCAACACCTCTTGAAATCTTCTACTGTTACCAGAACAAAACATCTGTTTTCCTCTAGGCAGTGTCCACAGAGCACCTCAGGCATCTCATACCTCTGTGCAGATGACAACCCATTCAGCAACTGTCTTAAAATCTGTAGATACTCACAAAAGCCCAAAAAGAATAAGGAACCTGGGCTCAGTCACAGCTCAGCAACATAACTGTCCAAGGAGAAAAAAGCTTCACTGACAAGTTTTGCATTGACTGTTAGATCCCTGCTGCAGCACTCAAATGCTCAAATGACTGCTCTGGACACAAGATCCACTGATTCCACCAGTGCAGCTCTTGCCTTCAGAGGCTAAAGCTAACAACAAATACATTGTGGAAGTAGCTGCAGACAAAAAAAAAAAAAAAAGTATAGATTTCAATGGGTGAGCAGCTCAAGAAAGGAAAACTCAGTTCAAGCTTGGAACAGAACAAGGAAAATGTGACTAAGATCCAAAAAAAAGAAAAAGTCACTTAAATGCCACAAACAGGGCAATAATTGCTATACATAACCATTCTCCATCTAACTAGATTATCTCAAAAGAAGAATTAACACTGAAGTTTTCAATGAGGAAGAGGAACACATTCTATCCTAAAAATTATAATTAATTCCCCCTCACCTCGAAATAAGACTAAATTATGTGGTAGGATTTTCCCTTTCCTGCACAAAACATACAAGCTCTGTAACGTTACAAGAGCTTTATCTGCCTGACCTGCAATATAAATAAATGCATTTCCATCAGACTTGCTTCAACAAAACAATTAAGTCAATATTAACAGCTTCCATCAATTTTATATATATATATACATACTGTCTGAAACAGGCTTTAAGTCATCATCAGACAGGCTGATTTGTATAGCCAGGAAAAAGATGTACTCAAAGGGCCGGATAAACTAGTGGAAAAAGTCAAACTTCACACTACAGAGATACAGATGTTCTGGAAAGCTGCATTTATTTTCTTCAGGTATCCCTGGAGCACCACATGAGAGTTAGACAGTGCAGCTGACGACCTTATATTGCAGCTTCACTAAATCCAGGATAGCTCTAAGGAAAAAAATAATTAAACATTAACTGTATTGTTGCACATGTTGCTGGTCTACCCAAAAACATATCAAAATGAGTTCAAGACCAAAGACCCTGCTTGAGCTCTGACCCAGCATCTTTTGGGGTTGACTTTCACCTCAAGCCACGGACCAAGGACGCTGGTGCCCTCTTCTGGTTGTATTCTTTAGAGACTGACAGAATACGGTATTACCAGTATTTTTACTTTAAGGCAATTTGCTTTTTGATTCTCGGTTAACACAATAAAAAGCTCAAGGTCTTTTCTCGTATGGCTGAGCCTGTGAATATTTGTGTGCCTCTTCAGTAAGTAGAGGTGGCAATACATCATGGCACTGGGACAGGTTTCTTGCTCCTAAGCATGTGCCATGCAAATGTGATTTGGAGTCAATTTGGTTCTGCCACCTCAACATCTCACTCCCTCATCACATGGGAGAACAGCACTGCTGTTGCTGCTTGTCTGCAGCCTGTTTTGCTGTCAGTTTTGTTAATTCCCAGATATTTCTGTCCTCCTCATGAGGGACAAAGAACCAAATGGAAGATGGTTCTGTTTTGAGATACATTCCACACTCCAGTTTGCCTAGATAGGGATAGGGTTTACAGTATTCTACTGTAAGTAGCTCACTAATTAGTACCAAGCACCTAATCTGTTGTATACTGTGGAGTCTAGGGCTCGCTCTCCTAATTCTTCAAGTTATTTACACATCAAAACACAAACAATAATAAACAAACAGAAAAGGCAGCTTGGCTGCAGATGGTGGAGAGAGAAGAGTACATCTTGCCAGAACTCAATGCGTTATTGTGAGCCTGTTCTTCCAGCACTTGGCTCCAGTAATGCTCCTCTGTGTTCAGATAGAGAGGGTCTGAACATCTGAAAGACAAGGATTAAGAACTCCCTTATGGTTTAGTTAGTTATTTACTGGTATTAGTGGCAGGGACACTTGGGCATTCTGGGCACATTGCTAAGACAAAAGGGGGGTAAACAGCAAGCATGAGCACTGAACACAGCCACCCACACAGCCTCTTAGTTCATACTATTTTGTCCTGCTCCAACAAGCTCTCCACAGGATAAATCTGCTCTTTAAAAATGAGCTAGCCCTAAGCATCATGGAAACAGGCCAAATGGAGACAGATATTTGGCCAGAAGCCAGCCCTTCCTCTGCCAACAATTATTTTTCAGTACCAGCAGAGCTTAACTAGACAAGCACTGTACAAAACTCCAGGACAGAGCCATAATTTTAACATCTTCAGGAAGATTAGGGCGAAAACTGCCTGGTCTTTCTTGTCTTGGCTTAGTTTAGACACAAGTTAATTTGTTGAGAGTAGGTATGTGCTTTAGAAGTAGTTGTATCATATGCCCAATACCTTTCTGTAGATTGTCCTGGAATTTTATCCGTGCAAGTTCTCCTGAATGTTTGCATTGCAGTCATCTACACTGACAGACCCCAAGCAGGGCACAGAAGAGCTGGGACTGGCCATATTAGCTACTCACATAGGTTTTCTAAGCCAATGTTTCTTTACATCTCTGCAAGAACATAAAATACAAAGTGTGTATCCTCCGTAAACGTTGCCAGAGATGTTCATGATGGACAACTCACCATGCAAAGCTTTGGTTTTTTTATATTAAGTGGATGAAATCTGAAAAAGCATCCAAAAACAAGGCTTGAGCTTACCACACAAAAGAACTGAGGCAGATGAGCTAAAAGTAAGTATTTAGTGAGACTTCTAATAATTAAGTCTGATGCAGTGGGAAAAGAAATACTCCCACTATAACCAGTAGAGGGCCCAAAGGTCATCAGACTCAACCTGGCAGGGCTCCAGAACACCGGAGTGGGTCTGTAACTCCTTCAGTTCACATCTGCCAAGCAGAGTCTGTACAGCTCTTCAGTACACAAAGATGATCTCGCTCTGAGGCAGTCAGTGGGTGTTGGGGAAAACTGCAAGACAAAGCTTAATTCCAGAAAGCAATCCCTGATGCTGCTGCTTGTTTCTCATCCTTAAAAAGCAGCCCCACAGTCTATCTCTATCTCAAGGCCACTGGGTAAAATAAGTGCCAACCTCAGCAATGAGAGCTAATTCTAGTCATTTGTAGAACTGACAACAAGCAGGTACATACAGACACTAATCACACGGCCAGATTTCCCAGCAAAGCAGACACCCTTCAGTCATGAATAAACAGCTTAACTGTCCTGACCACTGTTAAATCATTCTCTCTAATTACCCAATTACCTCTCAAATACCCGTAACTCATTCCACATAATAGTAAAACAAATATAGTCCCTAGTTGTTAAATTAAATAAGACTAGATGGGAAGGTACTAGAGTTCTGCTGGCCCGTTTTAATCTTAAGGGAACAACAGACCCACAATATATATCCAACTATAAAGAACAACTTTCTCAGGACACTAGGGGCAGCTACAATATTTACTCTCACAATTTATTGGTTAAAAAAAAACTAACTACAACACAGAAGAAACAGGATCATGCAGCTACAGAAAATTTGGATCTTCTGAAAGTCAGAGCATGACAGTGTGGAAACCAATAGAATAAGATTAGGGAGCTTTGTGCTTGGTTCCAATACCGATATTAAAGAACTCTTGAACAGGTCAAAGTTAAAACCCTCAGCACTTCTCATATCCAACCCGCTCCTCTTAGAGTATGCAACAACCACTCAAAGCTCCTTGGACGCACTCAGCCTACTGTCCCACCAGTAGGTTTTACTCCCAGTGTATTGTCCCAATACATCTTGACTTGGGGGAAGATACTATGACCTGCACGGAAGTCAATAGTCAGCCTTTGAAATACACATGCTGAAAGTCAGACTGACCTTCGCAGCAGAGTTGAGCAACATCAGGCTCGGCAGTTCTGGAACTCCAACAGTTTAACTACTCCCTGAAAAAAAAGGGGCCTTATTTGTGGCTACAGTCTGCAAGCCACTATGTGGGATGGTGCAGAACTGAGATTGCCCCTGTTTAGTCTTTACTGTTGATCCTCCTTTTATTTCTTTTCCAGAATATGGCTGTCTTCAAGCAGTCTGGTTCTGTTTGAAACATCACAAAAGGCTGTGAGCTTTATGGATCTTCATTTTTCTCTATAGCATAGGCACTGCATCAATGAAGGCTTAAAGCCTCATTTTGAGTTGCTTTCATCTCCCTCCTTATAAATCCATACTCCTGTATACTTGATTATTTTCAGTGCATCTTTTAAGTACTCTTAAGTGTTTTTTTGCATCTGCATTTAAGCACTTAATAAAACAGCATTATTTCACCTTCATTACCACAATATGCCCAACTGAAGTATCTCTTATACATTGATCTCAAATATCAGCTGCAGAAAAGAGCTCACATGAGGGTAGGCCAGAGTTAGGAGTGATGACTCACAGAATGAGGAGATAGCAGCCACTTTTCACCTTTGAAGAGTCAAGGCTCACTCACACAAAAGCAGTAAGATTTTTCCTGGCTCTGAGTAAGACAAATACAACAAAAGGAATTGAGAAACGAGCAAGGAACATTCAAAATGCCATTATTACCCCCAAATCTCAGATGGGACCACTTCAATATGTTTCTTCTGTCTCACACATTAAAATTTAATCCATCTTGCACATACTTGTTAGCATTCACACTGCAGCAGGATGTGATTCTTCATCTTACTACACTTATTTTCATTTTCTCTTTTTCACCTTTGGACTAAAAGCCACTAGCTCAGTTACAAAATAATGACAAATACAAGAAAGCAGACAAAGCAGTCTTCTTCAGATATTTTAAGTTAAAAAAAAAAAAAAAGGCAAGTTTGTATAATACCAGAAAATTAAAGCTTCAAAGAAAAATTTCAACGATTGTATCTGTCTTGCAGCTAAGTAAACTCTAAAAAAGTACCATACCACATGGCAAAACATTTAGTAAATTAAGACCTGGACACCTCCTACTGCGTTAGACACACCAAATCAGTTGGCCCGGGAACACAACGCATGACTGCAACCATACATAAGATCAACAGTTGTTCATAAGATGAAAATTCATCTCTTCCCCTTTACTATTGTGACATGACCATATGAATACCTTCAAACTGCTATAACACTAGGAAAACAGTGAGACATTGAGTACTGTTTCCAAAACACTCAACACTAGAATAGTTGCAGTTCAGTAAGCACTATTACTTCCAAGTAGAGTAAGGCTTATTAACATGGAGTTTCAGGCTACCTTATGTGCAGCCTGAAACACCATGAACAAGCTGGTACTTAGAGGCCTGGAATATTTAGCAAGACTCTTGCTCCCTTGTGAAACAGGCAACCAAGAAATTCACCAGTCTTCATTGTAACTAGGCACCATTGGCTCAAATCTTTATACTGAGCCACCTACTTTAAAGGAGCTGGCTACAGGCACGAGTGAAGCTCATAACCCACATTTAAGATACTCATCCGCAAGCTGTGAAATTCATTGCATAGTGACAATCTATGGATCTAGACCCCCACCATGAAGTGGATACCACAGACAAGAGCATGGAATATCTGGTCACACCTATCATTATCAGTAAATACCAAGACAGTTTAATTTATTTGACTGGAACACGATTGAATCAAAAGACCAAGAACTGCATAGGCTAGACTGAAAGTGACACCCCCCTGTTAAAGGAGAGAAGTGTTTACTTTGAGATAAGTGTTATATAAATATGTAAATAACACCAATCATTACCATTACCTCCATTTTGGAGGAATAATCAGGTTTTAAAATTAAAGTAAGAGGCTTGTTAGCTGGTACTTATTACATCTGTTGAATTGCATGTTAATGTCAAGTGTTAAGCACATTCTTGCTTGGAAACACATAGTGCCCTGTACAGATTACTCTTAGGAAGCAGTAAACACTGAAGGCTTTAAACTCTCACAGTAAGAGAATGTCTCAGACTTACCTTGCCATTTAGATGAGCTAAATGTCATTCTCTACGTGTTGACCAGCATGACCAATCGTTTGCTTTGTTGTTCTCTTTTCTTAATTCCTTTGGACAGGGGTTGTGATTAAGAGTACTCAAGGTAGCGTTTTGATTTTTAAGAACACAAATAACTGGGGGGCAAAAGACAGTGTAGCAGCTCAGGATGAGATAGTTAATAGTACTGTCCCATCACCCCCCTCCTTCCTTCTCAGAGTGACGTTTCTCTAGAGACTGCAGAGCACATGTTCAGCAGTGCTCAGACTACTGTGCCAAAAGACTACTCAATACCACAAGTAGACATAGCTGCCATCTAGCTCAATTCCACTGCTCCAGTACTACTGTTCCCGTCCCTCATATCTTTTAGCATCACCCTCTACCACAGTCTGTCCACCAGTGTTTGAAGTGTTCCTAAGGCTCTGCTAGCCACAATCTCCCCTTCCTCCAGCTCCCTGCAGAGGAATGCCCCTTATTTTCCTCCATAAAGTGAAGTTTGACTCTTACCTCAACATTGATAGCCTTCTACACACAAGTTAGGAGCTCATAGACCACTTTTATCTGGATGGTTTTGCTGTGATATGGTCAAAAAGTTGCAAAAAAATGGGTTCTGTTCACGGCGACATGATCTTGTCTTACAGAAGAGGAAGATACAGATAAGATACTGGAGGAAATCACCCATGTCTATGGAAAGGCCAGCTTGTGTTGGTTCAAGCCACGCTTTATCCACCCCAGCTAGGTTAAAAGCCCTGGTCACAACAATTTTGTAAAAAACTACAACCCTTTCCACTCACTGCAGATATTAACTGGAGTCAGAAGATTCACAGAGGAACAGTGTAGTAAGATATTTATTAAAAGTGCTGTCAGTTATATTAAGAGCTGTAGTCTATTATCCTTTCTAAAAAGGCATCTAATTAAAAAATACTGGCTAAAAACTATTCTGATGACTATGGTTACAGACACATGACCCGCAGTGTTCTAAGAAATGTTAGCTCAGCTTTGCTGATTGGGATGAAGTAAACCTCAAATCCAAGATCCACAGTCTCTATAGTAGAGGAAGAACTGCTGGAGGCTTCAGAAGAGACACCTGAAGGTACCTGGAATAGAAATACAGTCACTAAAGATATTAGTTTAGCCAGCAAATTTAAAGATGTCACCTCGTGCAATACAACCGGGGAAGAAAAGAATCATCCTGCAACATTGCAGAACAATTGTTATCCAGTACATCTGTATAACTACATATGAACTACTCTTCTGGTCAGAAAAGAGTTCCCCTCAAGATGCTGACAGAGCCTTCCATTTCAGAAATAGAAGCTGACCACTGAGAAGTTTGTCAGCTATGGCAGCTGTAGCCCAAGCTGCTAAACCAGAGTCATTCAGTGCCTATAGCCCTCAAGCTACAGATTGGCTTCCTGGTTACTTACTTAGAGTGCTTATATTTCTCCTTAATTGCTTGCAGTTGGCAATGGGGAGGATCAAGGCATGCTTTATGCAGATCAGTCAGGCAAGGCACTATCTCACTTAATGAATACCCAGTGAATGCAGCAAGTGTTTCCGGCTGGTCAGAGCAGAAAAAAAAAAAAACAAACAAACAGCATTACTCTATTGCAGGGGTCCTCAAACTTTTTAAACAGGGGGCCGGTTCACTGTCCCTCAGACATTGTCAGGGGCCGGTGCACTGTCCCTCAGACATTTACAGGGGCCAGTGCACTGTCCCTCAGACACTGTCGGGGGCCGGACTATAGTTTGGAAAAAAACGACGGAGAGTTGCCCACCTCGCTGATGCCGCCGCCCCCCTCCCTAGCCCGGCCGCACAGTCCGGAAAGGGTGGCCAGAAGGGACTGAAGGAACTTTG
>JAVSBS010011362.1:0-34053 GCA_033124195.1 Coracias cyanogaster
TGTCCCTACTTGTGTAGGGAGGTTGGACTAGATGACCTCTAGAGGTCCCTTCCAGCCTGAAACATTCTACGATTCTAAAATGGGAGCTCAATAAAGCATTTTTCCTCTTGGCCGCCAGCATTTATGGAGACCCTGTTTCTCAAATATTTTCCATTTTGCTTGCTCATGTCTCAGATTAGACAACCTCAATGGTGAAAGAGAAATAAAAATGTCAACATTTTAGAAGCCTGAGTCCTTATGAGATACATAGGTTTATATCTTGTGGTGCTAAAATGTTCAGACCGGCCAGGTAGTTTTATTGCTCTCTTCTTGGGGACAAATAAATCAATAAGGAGAGCACTTATAAAAGCACTTCAAAGTAGGTAAGATCATAAAAAGGTGGATAGCTAGTTTTAGCATTTTATTTATTTTATGATCAACTTTTAATGGTTTCTGTTGCTTTAAGTTATTTTGAAAATTACTCATTTCACTCATCTCCCTGTTTGTTATTTTAGTTTAGTGACCTGATCATATGAAGGATAAAAATAAGACCTATTGATTTAACAACTCTTAAGAAGAAATATGTCTCAAAAAACCTAAGTATGTAGAATTTGCATGTGCACACAAACAAAAAAAAAATAAGAGAACATGGTGAGGAAAAGAGCCCTTCATCTTTTTTACAAAAAGTTATATATTTTCTGAAAAACTTTGCAATCTGCACCAATTAGATGGGTTAATAATTTCTGATCTACGGGCAAATACTGACGTTATTAATTTGACTGTGTATTAGCAGTGCTAGAAGATGCATTGAGGATAAAATATACAAATTCTGAGTGGTGCTGACTTAGGCCATTTACCATTTTAATCCTTTAGCAGTTGGTTTTCCTGATTAACTTGTGCATAGTATTAAACACTCTAATTACTTGCTCAAATTGCTAGCTGAACTTACTTCATAAAATCTCACATATACAGCGTTTGATGTGTGTAACTATCTCGAAGATTTAATTGTATATATCTAGAGAAGTAGAAGTGGATATTGCATTAAGATACAGAAAAAGTAATAAAAATCTGTGTATGTTCCAAGCAGATGTTCTTGTTTATGGAAAGGTAGGACAGTTGTGGTGTGAGGAGCTGTAACCTGATGTGTTGCAAACCTCTTTCTTCTAAGTAGGGTCCTCAAATCTTCCCATGCTGTAAGAATTTTGAAAAGATTCTTTACGCTTTTTCTTGTCCTTCTAATTGTTTCATAGCAGATGTCAAGAAGACAAGTCTGATGTTACAATAGAAGTCTTCATGATGAGGGGAATTAAAAAGAGCTCTCATCAGAGATTCTTGTTGAGACCCAAAGTCCTCATCAGTTTACAGATTTTGAAAGCTCAAAGTTGTGACTCACCTGAATTCTTTTCTCCATTCAGCAGGCTCTGATACCCTCAAGGAAACAATTTAAACTAAATTTTCAAGGCATAGGACGATAGTTTCTAACAGTCAGATTTCTTGCACAGTATTCCAATTACCATTACCAAAAATATAGATTCAGCATACATAATTATTTTTTGAGACTAAAAGAGGATATTTATTGCAGATGAAACAGGTTCATACAAAAGACCACAATTAACTAGTTCTTGGAATTAAAGAACTTCAGTATTCCCTGCCAACAGCTGAGCAACAAACCTGTTTGATCTGCAGAGCATAGGCCTTCAAAAGCTTTTTTTCTTTCAAAAATCTGTGTTCTTTCTTAAAAGCAGATAAGCTTCAAGAGATCTGTGAGGATAGCCTACAGACAGAATCAGTTTCTAAAATTTTGCCTGCTGTGAACTTAGTGGTTGCTGTATAGTTGAAGGAACATGTAGATCTCATTTAACAATATAATATTCAAAGACAAGACTGAGGATCATCAAGATTTACTAAGGACTAATTTGGTTCTGATTAGTGTAAGTATCCTGACATGGAGTAAAACAGCAAATTAATTGAAAACATTGTTCAGGATCTGATCTTCCTCCTTTCTGCTTTGCCTTTACGTTATGACCTAATTATTTTCTAGTTTATGTCCTAATGGATTGGATGACTTCATGGTACCTTGCTTGGACATAATGTTATTCATCCAGAAGTCCAGATTCCTCCTAGCTATTTTGATTAAGTTAACAAAACCTGTAAGTTAACAAATAATTGTTCCCAGTCTGCCGTCATGTTCCATTAAAGGCTAAAGGAATCAGAACCCATGGAATTATTACTACCAAGGTATTTACTCTCATGACATGCAGTGGATAGATCCACAGCAAATAAGAAATAGGAGTGACCTTTTTATTAACATTACCAAAGGTCACGTTTCAAAACACTCACAGCAGGAACCTGAATAATCGTGTTATTGGGGAATTCAAACATTATGGTCCAACTCCCTATAACGTGAAGATAGTGTTTATCGAATTAATCCATTTTCTGTTTCTTTTTAAAAACTCTCTCTTGTTTTGCCTAGCAGCAAAATTACTATATTACTATACAAATTACTAAAAATTACAATATCTTTTGCTAAAAATGTTTTTTCTTGCCTTTCCAGTACTAATCAGAATCAATACCTTACCCTAAGTTAGCCCTCGTTAGCTTTATTTTCTTATGTTTCATTGGATAACAATCACTGTTTCGTTCAATATTACACCCATCAATCCTCCTTTAAACTATGATTTAGAAATTCCTTCAGGATAAGTTCTGATGGCATACAAATCAGATTGTCCAAATATCTTTATATGCTTTAAATTTGCATGTGCCAGGATGAGTGCCAACATGTGCCAGAGCAGTTTGCCAGTACACGTTGTTTGTATTTGAAGTAAACCGGATTTTCACTGGCTTATAAACAACTACTTTGAAAAATACGAATATACTCACGATTCTAAAATTATACAAGGTTTATATCTATAGTCTTGCTTCTTGCATGTATAGAATGACAATGAAAAAACATGAAGAAACTGTAAAAGTCAGTCTGAATGCCTTATGGATAGGACTGATTTTTTGAACCTCTCTTCCATTTAAAAAAGCAGAATATGAATAGTTAAGGAAAAAAGGTAGAGGCAACGCTCCCAGAAATTTTGCAAACTATTCCCACCTGCTTTTACATCCTTCTCTTTTTTTTTTTAATACTGAGCTGAATGAGATCAAAACCGGTATTTTAATTTTTGAAGAAAATTATGATCAGGGATTTGATTACCAAAAGAGTTGTGTTTCTCTGGGGTATTTTCCCAGAGAAAGGAAGCCTTTACTTACTACACAGAACTTTTCTGGAGAAGAGATGTGGGGCCTAGAGATGTAACCTAGGAAAAAAAAGGTAAATGTGGATACCTGCCTCAAGTTCATGCCTGTGTTGACTGTAGAGGTGCAAGACAGCTCTTCATCTCCCCCTAAATCTGGTCTTCCCAGTTTGGGAAATTTGTTGCCACCGTTTGAGGCAGAGCTGTATGTATATAATGGATAAATGGCACAGGTGAGATTTGCTTGGGCTTGAGAACTGATATCCCTTGTGAGTAGTAATCAATTGTACATAGAAATGTGAGTGCATGACCTCATCATTGTCATTCCAGCGATCTTTGTGTTTCTTAGTTATGTAGTCAGGATTGATTTATTTCAAAATAATTGCTGAGAATGTTGTACAGATTTTGGATAAACGTGATCCATCTTGTGCTGTACCACAAAATTCTCCATTCCCTTTCAATGTAGCATTTCAGATAGTTTTGGAAGCATGACAGTTCGTTTTTAATATATATACGATCCATGCTTTAATAAAATTGTGTTTAACAATACTGTAAATATTCTGCTAATTTTTAAAGGCAGGCTAGCATATACTAAGTCAAATGCTTTCTAAATGTCTACTATGTTCTATAAAACTACATTTAAGAACCAACCTTGTAATTGCAGCTAAGGATGAAGTAAGTTGTGCTTGTGTGGCAGATGCACCAGCCCTGACAAAGACCCAACAAAGACTGACTAGGTAAATAAATATTTCATAGAATCATAGAATGGCTTGAGTTGGAAGGGACCTTAAAGATCATTCAGTTGCAGCCCCCCTGCTGCTCTCAATCAGCTCATCCTCTAGTTCGTATTGATATTGGGGATTGCACAGGCCCACGTGCAGGACACTTGGCCTTGTGAAACTTCATGAGGTTCACACGGTCCCACTCCTTGAGCCCGTCAAGGTCGAGGTGAATCAACTGCACCACTCAGCTTGGTGGTGTTGGCAAACTTGCCAACAGTGCACTCAAATGTAATATTGGATATATTTTATCATTATAATTTCTCAATATACTTGAAAAATCCTTATTTTCTCTCAAAACTTGTCTTTAGATTCCTTCTTTTTCACGTTTTATTTTGCTGCAATTCATGTTTTTATAATTGGGCAGACTTCGTGAAGCATCTTCAAAAAAAAAACAGTTGTCTGAATATTTTTTTCAGAGCACTATGGGCTGTTCATTGAAACACGTTCAGTAAATGTTTTAACTTCTTGAATTTAATCTTTTGTCAAGCTTATTACAATGACCAACATTCTTTCCATATCATAATTTTTGCACATTAAGTCCAAATTATGACATTAAAGTTGCATGAAAACCTTATTTTATTTCCTATCAAACACTCACCTGATTACAGGTCATTATATAAGGCCAGTAATTTTCTAGCCTCGAGTAAAAATGTGATTATTTTGTATCTAAAATCAAGTATGAATGAATGTTATTCTTCATCAGAAAGTCAATACTAGTGAAGTGTAAACTTTCGACACCTGTTTTGATTTTACATAGCTTGAAAACACACCACCTCCTCTTCCCCCTGAAGACTGGGTGATTTGTGCCAGCATGATGTGATGGCATTATTCAGCAGAGCAAATTTATCACCAAATTGTTAATGAAATACAAACCACCTATAAAATACTAAAATAAAAAGGTAAGGTTTATCTTTGATTGACTTTTGCCTTATCTAAGTGATTTTATTTTACTTTATAATGAGCTTTAATCTCATCTGATGTTTCAAATAAGTAGTAGAATAGCGTAAAGTAGCTGTTATCATGATAGAAATGCAAACTTGAGAGTGTGATAAGAAATGTATGATAATTATTATGCTACCGTAACATAAACTTGAATTTTAGGATGCATAATTATTTTAGGTTCTTAGATGTCATTCTGATTTAACAGCAAGGGTTATTGAAATAGCTCAATTGATTCAATAAATATGAAGCAAGGCGTGTACCAGGTTGACACCTTTTCTATTTAGCCGACAATTTGTGTTAGGGAATGGAAGAAAGAACTTTTAAAAATCTCCATAGATAAATGGCAGAGAAAGAGAAACTGTAATGATTCCCTTTGCTTCATTCTTAATCTGAGAAGCAACATGTTCTTACTCAAGAATGCACTTGAAGCAAGAAAAGTTTACCTTGTATGTGCTGTGCATAAAATAAAGGTTGACCAAATGCCTTTTAGGTCTATAGCTATACTTTTTTTCTTGTAAAGAAAACGAATACATTTTAATTGTGTGCAGTAGCATGTCCTGTTCTTACTACATTTTACATTTCAAATATATTGTCGTGTTTATCACTTCATTAAAAGGTTGAGCTCATTGCTCAAAATAGAAAGGGAACCTGAATGATTGATTCAGGGATCTGGTGCCGAACAGGCTTGTGCGAAGAAGAGATTTTATAGCGTTTGCTTAAGTCTACCCATGGTAGCTGAGATGGAGCATGCCCAGTTAACGTTGCCTCGCCTTTATCTGATCAGAAGAGAATTAAGATATATTGCCCAGTTTTCCTGATATCGTTCTTTTCCCTGGGCATCAGCTGCAGCAGGAAGTTATGATGGAAACCCTTTGGAAAGAATGGGATTGTATTTTATTAATCATAACGTGAGGATGCGGTGGGGAGGTGCTGTATTTCCTCAGAGACAGTGAGTGATCTTTGGGAGGGTCCTTGGATTGATGCTGTAAGAAGCCCAGTGTCCTGCACAGACCTTAGGCCTGTGGCTCAAGTCTTCTCTCTCCCATTTGGACCATGGACATAAGTCATAGCTTTATCTCTAGCTCTTTCTCTGGCTCAATCTGCTGCTTTTCCTGACTGGACTTTCCTGATGAACCCTGGACCACATTTCGTGCCTGATCATGTCTGAAGTGCACTGCGTTGGTGAAGAAACCTCTTATTATCACCATGGAGTCCTGCCAAAGTCTTGCAGGACTGTCCTGGTCAGTGAGAGCACAGCTCTGACCCTCAGCTCTTGGGTTGCTCTCCTTCAGGGGGCAGCCCTGCTCTTGCTTCTTCATGCTACTGCCATCCACCAAACCCATATCTGGAGGACAGATATCTGACACCACAGCTGGTGCAAAAGCAATATAAAGCACTTTTAACAGAGCATTGTTATTCTACAGCAGTGCCTTAAGCAACATTATAAGATATAGAAAGCAAATGGCTATTCCATGGAAAGGAAGTGTCCTTCATAGCTGAGATTCAAAACTCAAAAGAAAAGAAATTGGATGGATGTCTTTGATATTTGATATCTACAGTTAGCTGTGGTTGTCCATGCCACTGTGTTGACTAATAACAGTTATACTCTCCCCCCATACAAAAGAAACTCACTAAAGAGCTCTAGGTGTTGGTGTAATGATCGTTGTTTTTTTATTTGTCGTACAACAGTGGTGTCTAGAATCCCTCGTGGGGGTCACAAACATGAAGTTTTGGGCACATACATGGAAATATAGGCTGGACTTGCTGATCTTGGAGGTCTATTCCAGCCTCAATAATTCTGTGATTCTGTGAAATACTCTGTGTATCAAAGAGTTTATCATCTGTATATAGAAGATAGAGAAATTTCCAATTTGTAAACAATGAAAGCTGCTTCCTCAAGGTCACCGCAGGTTAAAGTCAGATGAAAAGACTACAGAATTCATTGAAGTTGGGCTTTATCTGCTGTGCCATGTTGCTTTTCTTGGAAATGCAACGGACACGTAGGATGATAATAGTGTGGGAAACAAGAAAAGGAATTCCGCTGGTGGATGCTTTAAAAGCGTTCGAAATACATTAGTGACAGAATTGGGTTTAAAAGCATCCATTTCTGTTTTACCTGCAGCATTTGCACGATCAATGCTTGTCTGCCTGGATAATTAAAGAAGTGTTAATTGTACCAATTAAGAAGTGAGAATGCGATTTATTGTTCTTTGTTACTTTCCAGGTCAGAGGAGATGCAATAGGATAATACATATCTAGCAATCTAAAGACAATTTAAACTGAAATAGTTCTTTGCAATTTAGGCATTTAATTAAAAGCTTTAAAGTTTAATTAAAAAGTTAAATCATTTGTCTATTTCTGTGAAAAAAAACCACCCTAGTGCTTTAGTATTTGGATCAATTATAGAACATAAAGCACAGTGAGCTAAGTATAGGATTTTCTGGTCTGAAGTTGCATCATTTCTCATGCATAACAGCACAACAACACATAAAAATGTATTCAGGGTGCTAGAAGCAAATAGAAATATTGTTCTATTAAGCACAGCGCGAGAGTAAGTTTGAATCTAAAAGGATATTTTTTCTTTATTTTTTTAGGATGGTATAAAGACAAAAAAGCTTTTTTTTTTTTAATGTAGTGAAAAGAATGAAGACTGACAACTAAGTCTTTCCTATTATTGTCGTGGTCCGGGCGCAAACGTCTGTGCCGCTTCCCTTTTGGGAATTATACTTTAAACTTTCAAAATAGCAACCTTTTGCATTTATATAGTGGTCATAAACACTCAACCAAACATCAGAGACGACTATTAAAGAATGAGACGTCAGTGAGAACTGTTTAATCAGCAGTGTTGGTAAGACAGTATTTTAAGCAGTATTAAGTAGTAGGATTCAAAATTCAGAAATAGGTAAGTTCATCTCATACCTTATAGCTGCCTTTTCAAAAGGGATGGCAAGTAGAGGAACAGACTTGTGAATGGCTCAGAAACTCAGAAATGCTCAGAACAAATACAGTTGGGAGTAGAAATAAATAAACTGTGGCTAGAAGTAAATAAATTCCTACTAAACTCTGCCCTTTGAAAATAACGGGAGCTGCTAGATTTCGTTAGAAATAATTCTGTTCTTTAGGCATATAAATAAGAATGAAGTTCTTATGAAGCTGCTTTGTTTTTTTCTGTCCAAATGGTAGACACAAACTGGAATAGATCCATGCACAGTTGCAAATAACGCTGATTTACTGGGCTACGTTAGAAAAAACAAGTTCAGCGGATTGAAAAATGTTGTTCTGCATTTTGTTATCCCCAGTGCCATGTCCAGTTCTGGGCTCATGGTTCAAAAATGGTGTGAAGAAACGGGAGAGGTCTAGTAGATGGCTCTCAAGATGGCTTGGGCATAGAGCACCTACTGTACAGGATCTGTGCCTCTTTACTGTGATGAAAAGGAGGTTTGAAAGCAGCCCGGTATATGCCTACAATTATTGGAAGCTACGAGGATGACAGAGACAAATTCTTCTTGCTAGTGCCAGATGATGTAACAAACTGAAATGGTGATGAATTGTGGTTTAAGAAGTTCAGAATGAGCTTTAGGGATAAAAAATATCTCTAGGAGACTGATGGAACAGTGGAACAGGTTGCCCATTGTGAGCCTGAGCTCACTGAAGCTGCCTGGTCATGGAGGTTGGACTCTTAACCTGAGCAGCATAGATAAAACATCTGGTAGAGTGCCTAGGCATTGAAATAGCGTGTACTAGAGACCACTCCTACTAAAGCAGCATGGACGTGACTGATCCAGGTTTAGTTCCTTCTACTCTTTGTGATCCTCCAGTACTATGTCATCAGGCTGTATGCTTCTAGACTGTATTGGCCGCTGTCATGCCACACTCCGTGGTAATTGGTACATAGCCTCACTTTCATTTCATCCAAACATTAATCTCATCACTTGTCACACAACCTTCACATAATTTCAGACATTTTGAATTAACACCTTCCAAACCACCCCTCAATAATACAAATACTGACTTCTGGTCACAGGGATTCCACAAGGAGTTCAGAGGAGACCTAGAGTCAAAAGTGATGGAGCCAGGCTGCGTCACTGACAGGGTCAGAGATCAGTCTCTGACCCTCTTTCTTTTATTAGGATACACGTAATCACTGGTAAGATTCTAGAATGCTGTCCTAAAGGTTTACATTTGATTCCTGCTATTTCCACAGCATTTTCTACATGATATTAAAAGGTAGCTCACCCCCTTTTCTACTTGAATTCTTTATTTTGTTCTGATAGTGCCTTAGGGACTATCAGAGCAAACACTCTCATACCTGCAAATAGACAGCTGTTTCTTGAGCATCTGAAACAGGCTAATGTGGTTTTTGGTTATAGGTGACACATGGTAAAGTTCTCAAAGTAGAACCACCTTCCTTTGTCTATGCCCAATCCACTTATAAAATAGGGTAATTCCTTTTACCCTCTTCAAATGACATTATGAAAATGTAGTTTTATTAATAAAGAACTCTATGTAGTATCATTCGGAACTGTACAAGTATTTGACGATTTGTTTTTTCAAAGCAAGTCTTTAATCATCTACAAGGCAGTATCTATCCACAAATTATCCAAGAGCAATTCATTAAGTAATCACTGGCAAAGATTGAGAGGGGAAAAAAAAAAGTGCTGTATGGAAGTCTGTGCTGAAATAATGCATATACGTAAACTGACTGAATTAGGACTCCTGACAAAATAATTATTTGTGGTATGAAAGAAAGTTTGTTAACCCTTACAACATTTACACCTGTTGTTTTGAGAACATAAAACCCATGTGCCTCCTACTTTTGCTGGAGAGTAACACAGGTGTTATTCCATGGTCGTTGTCTTTTTTGTGTGTGTGAGTGTTGTTTAGGCTCAGTGTAGAAGAAACATCATTTAAATTGCATTAAGTGTGCATACCTCAACCTGTAGAATATAATTATTAGGCTGTACTTCGAAAGAGTGATTGTCCTATGCTAGTGGAAATAAAGGGTAATAAATGTGGATGAGGACTTTTATATGCAAAAGGATAGAATCTGCTCAGATATTCTTGACTATGACATGCCATGAATAGACTGTGAAATGTGTATCATAGGTGCTGTGACAATAGTTCTGTTATCTGAAGGTAGTTGTAAAAATCAGAAACAAGTCTTACTGTGTGTGAGCTATAAGAATGAGATTGGATTTATACAGAAATTCAAGAGCGTATACGTTTTATAGATGTTATAACAGGAACACGTATGAGGTAAAAATGAATTACCTGCTTAATTTTGTCTACTGTCAACCTCAATATTAAATTGTTGTTTTGAAATATTTATCTTTTCTGAAAAATGTACAACTAAATTACTGGAGTTATGTTTTATGTATGCCTAATCCTAATTTCTCCAACTTTTTCAAGCAGGTTAATTATATTCATGGGCGTTTGTCACATTATTCACTTGGAAGGCCTTTTTTATGTATTACACATCAGCATTTCATAACTAAACATCCAGGATAAGCACTGTGCTCAAATGTGAGATGACATTATTATGACTCTAAAAATATATGTGAGTCATAGTATGAGGGTTTTCTTAGTTCAGAATAACTTATCCACCATCCAGGTCGACTTTGATTGTGTTCTGTTGCATAGTTCAACACTTTTTACATAAGGAGTGCTCATGGCAGCGCTAATAATAAAAACAGTGCTGGGAATATAAATATACAGATTATTATCCTAGGAATTGAATGCAAAATAATATTTCTCAATTTATTACCTAAAAATAACCTAAGCTAAATGTGTTTGGACACAATCATGTAGAGCATTCTATAGGTTAGACACTTTCTTTGTCTGCATGGCGTTCCACAGACTTTGGTATAGACAAATATAGTCCAGAGAAATGGAGCATTTGCTTCTGTTAGATAATGGCTGGATAAAACACGACTGTGCCCAGATCTCTGTGTAGAAAATAGGCTACAGCTTTCCCTGTTCCATAGAACAGTTTATAGACTTGTCAGGCCGTATGCTAAGCACTGGAGAAGGAAAACCAAACTGGTGTGCAACAAACAACTCACTGAATTTCTGACTATCAGACTGAACCATGGTAGTTTCTTTCCTGTCATCACCTGTGTGAAATTTTGCTGGTGTTCCATCATCGGTTATCTCATGTCTTTATGCTCAGGCAGGAGTATAGATATGTTTCTCCAATTTCTCCTCTAAAGAGCAGAAACCTTGAGCTCTGCTGCTGTGCTGGAAGAAGTCAGAAATGTGTGGTTATTGGCACTTTAACCTATTTATTCCAGGGTTGGCCCTGGGATAGTTTACCTACTATTCAATATTGTATTGCTTGCTCCAAAGTGAAAATGTGCTCATTTAATTTATCACCATGGATTTCAGGTTTAGCTTTTTAGTGGGTGTCTCTTTACCGCATGTAAATGGCAAGTAGTTAATGTAAGACTGTTGTACTACTGCTGTCATATTATGGGGCTACCTGGTTAGTAGGCCAGATGAGAACACTCCAAATCTAAGACATATCTAATCTATCTAATATTTTTCCATTGGTCATTATCTTCTGTCACATCTTTATTGCTTGTTTTTAAGGACTGGTTACTTTACCTATATGCAAAGTACCTTCAAATTCCAAGATTACTTGTGTTTTCAGTGAAAGTCATAAGTTCTGAGGCACCTGTAGGTGGGTGTCAACGTCTGCAATGCTATAGGTGTCTTGTATGGACCTTCATTAGTTCTTTTATGGCAAAAGAAGTCCTGATCACCGTTTATCTGCTGATTGAGTTGCTCAGGTAGATCACTGTTCCCACTGCATGGTCGCAATAGTTAGGCTGATGTTCTAGCAGGAATGCTACTGCCATTGTCTGCATCTGGGACTCGGTCCTTTCACTTGATGGAAGCAGCAGACATTGAACTCGGTTGAGAAGTAGATGCCATGTAGAGATAATCATCTAAGTCAGGCGGACTGGATTACCTCCTACTGGTTTTCAGAAAAATCTTTAGGTTCTATGCATTATCACTGAAGCTATTTTCAGTAGACTACATTGCCCTGCTGGGGCAAAGCTATTAAAATTTTCATCTAAAAAAGTACCTAAGTTAGAATGAAAGCCATACAAATGCTTTTCTTCTGAGCAAATCCAATATATAAACTCATTATTAGTGTATAGTAGAGTAGTGTATCTTCCTATTAAAAAAAAAAACAAAAACAAATAAACTTCCTTTTGGAAAGATATGCTCCAGGCTTTACATACATCCTGTGAATTGTGTTGTGTTATTGTTGCTATTCGCCTTTTTTCCTGCGTTGTGACTCACAGTTAGAATAAATATGCGTTTTACATGCTGAGTTCTTGATTGTGCACTCAGCTTCCTAATAATAGACGGTATAACAGGATAACAATGGTAATGTGCCAACACTCTAACACTTCCTGTGCAGGTGCAATTAACATCTATGCAGATGGGCTATCAAGTTGTGGTTCTGCATGACTGTAGTATAATCAGATGTCTTATTGGGTAACATAGCCTTAACCCAGGTCAACAGCAACGAAGCAACCTTCTTAGCTGTTGGGTCTCACAACAAGTGGAGCAAACAGTAAAATGGGTTGTGTTATTAAGGGCTGGAACAGCACGAGAGGAAAAATATAGTGGATTTCAGGGAACTGTGGGATAAACGATGGGAAGTTCTTTTGTGCAGCCACACTTAAGATGCCTCCAGGAGGTGACAAGATAGACAAAGGATGATAGGATGGGTAAGAGTAGAGAAGAGAAATATGCCTTTGTCCTTGCTGATATTAGTGTTCCCAGTAACCAGCATATTTATTTCATATTTCATAGGATGGAATAGATAATTAAATAGCACGAAATTTCTCCTATGTTGGGTTCCAACAGGCACTCAAATAAAGACATCGTGCTGTTTCTATATGGTTCTTGCCTTATGTTGTTGGATGTGCAAGTTTCTTTGCTGTATTTTTGATGGTCATTTTTGAAAGCTGATGTGTGTGGTTGTGATCAGCCTGGTCAACTGTGTTTTGAATTAAATAGAAGGAATCATGAAAGGAACAAGTTTAAAATACTTTGTTTCCCTTTGAGTTTATAACTTTTCTCTAATGACATTTTGGTGACAGGGAAATGAAGGTAAGATTTAAGAATTTATTGGCAAATAGAAATAAGAACAGCAAAGAGTCTGCTAACAAACCTGAGTAGAGCATTCAGTGCTAAACTGAACTGGTGAATTAGTGGCAGTAGCAGCAGAAAGTCACTGCTCTTGTGCAACAATGAACTGAAGTATTAGTTACTCTTAATATGTGTACCACTTCTTAAGTACATATGGTATGGTGAAATAAATTTCTGCAATGGATAGCTTTCTCAAGAATTCAGTAATTGCTTAATCAAGAAAATTTTGTTATTAATTCTCCTGTGAGATTACCAGTACTATTACTTACTGGAGTTAAAATACCAGTTTAGATGGATCATTTCTTTATTTCAGCATGCTACTGCTTCTGCTTTTTTGAGAAGGTCTACATGTCTTTGTTGTATCTGTAAATCATTTAGTAATTATTCTCTCAAGAATATGCATGAATTTTTTATATTGAGTTCAAACTTGAGCACTCTATATGGATGTGACATAGTTCCATCTGAAATGTGTTTTCATATCCCTGAGGTATAACGTGAAAAAGTCAGAATCTGCAGTTCTCTTTCTTTTCAGGAGAGAACTTCTCACCATCAACTTCCTGGACTTTGCATCGATGAATAAGATCAGTTGAAACTGGACTTTAGCGGAATGCATTTAACAGGAAGTGTCCTGATGGATTTCATCAGCTTTTTTTATTCAAAATTTGTGACACAGTAAGCTTCCTGTGACTGTGTCCATAGTAACTATTTTATCCTCAGTTTTTGTTTTTTAATTAATGAAACAGAATTACAGGTAATACTTTAAATAAGAGTTTTAAAATGTATATACATGTATATTATAACACTTTGTTAATAATTCTAATCAAGAATATATTAAGATTTCAATCCAATGGAAATATATGTCACCCTTCACTATTACTGCTCTGTTTTCTGTAATACCATATGAAGAATAACAGCAGCCTTTGTTAGACCCGAGAGAATAGGAATGCAATATTGTATCCTGACACCAAAATAGACCTGAATATTGCGTTAATATTAATGAAAGAAAATAGCATTGTATATACTTTTGCTTAGGTATTCCTAGAAAACCCCAGTAAGGCTTAACATGGTTTCACCCCAGCTGACAGCTGAGGCCCAGGTGGCCATTTGCTCAGTCCCTGCCAGTGGGATGAGGGAGAGAATCAGAAAAGTGAGAAAACTCATGGGTTGAGCTAAAGACAGTTTAATAGGTAAAGCAAAAGCTGTGCACACTACTAAAGAAAAAGACGGAATTAATCCACCACTTCTCATCAGCTGACAGGTGTTATAACACTACTAAATGGTCAGACAGAGCTTCGTGGCCTCCTTGAGGGGCCTGGTCAGTCAGGAGTTGATGGTCTTTGCTAGATGTAGATACAATCTCAAGCCTGTATATATACTGTGCTTTGTAGTTTTTAAGTTCTTCTGGGGAGGAAGCTATCTTCACCTGGAGCGTGTGTACGACTGTCAGAATAAGCAGCCATATTACAGTTAGGTTTTTAAAATACAATATAGGTGTCATGGTCCACTTGGGACTCGTGATGGTTCTTGCTGAGATCTCACAGTACAAAAATTAAGGTGACTATGCCAAAGGGGATTGGTTTCAATCAAACTTTATTGCTTACAAAAGATTCACCTTACAACTGCCTATAGACAGGTGCAATAAAAGAAAAAAAAAAGAAGAGAAGGCACACGAAGATAGAGAGAGTATAGCTACCACCGTGGAACCCACAGCTTCCCACTGGTCCTGTCGATCCTGTCAATCTTTGGTGGGGAAGGCCTTCAGCTTCTCATTTCTCAGTGCTGTCTTTTATGATATGTCACTCCACCTTCCCTCCAAAACTCTCTGCCATTTCTCGGAACTCATTATCCTAACTCCTCCTTCCCAGATGGCACCGTTGCACATGCCCAGCGTCATCTCTAGATGTCTCAAGTGGTCCCACAACCATCTCAGAGACCTTAAGACCCCAAAAGTGCTGTGTCCTCCATTTGACCCGGACCCAGGCGCATGCGAAGAAGGGTGAGTTACAACGTGAGCCCACAGCATTAGCCAAGTGCCTCATATTGGTCCTCCAGAGGGGAACATTACGGTTTAGCTGGAGGTACAGCATGGGCAGAGTGTTCTGGACGACAATGTTGAGACAACGCCGGTCATCCATCTTCAAACTGACTCTCACAATAGGTTGTAATAACTACATATACATTGGTCTCAAAGCTTTTGCTCTTCCTGAAAAAAGAACATTTCCTGCACCCTTTTCTCGAATGACTTCTTCCTTCTCCTTCCTGATTTCCCTGAAAATATTAAGAATTCCTTTTGTAATTACCTGAAGTGAGGAAAAAAAAAAAATTAAAAATGGTCTATTACAATAGCCTTAGTTCACACGGAAACCTTTGATTGTGTGTCTGACAGGTGCTGAGTTTCTTTTTCCATGCTTGTAATGCAATTATTGTTGTGGAAAATTGTGTTCACAATGGTTGATTCACTGTTTATACTTCTTTTACAAAATTCAGCTGTCATTCTAGGAAAGCATAATCATTAAAGAAAGTGTTTAAGTTCCTAATTAACATTAAATTATACCTTTTCTTCTTTAAGTTGTTGAAGGAAAAGTTAAAATGTGTCTTGATAGCCTATAAATAAATCTGTGTGGGGAAAAAAAAAAAAAAAAAGATTTCTGTCAACAGTAGTCTCTAATCTGTAACTAGAAGTGTAACAAAATCCCACAGCTGGAAGCTAGGTACAGACAAATCCTGACTTGAAATGAGTAAGCATGATTAATCATTGAAACACCTAGGGATGAAGGAGTACTCTGTCACTTGTAATCCTCAGATCAATATTGGATATCTTTCTAAAAGAAAAGCTTGAGTTTAGCTGAAAACTCTGGGCTTGATGCAAGAAACCCAGTAGTGGTCAGGCTATTTTGTATTTTCCTTTTTTTTCCTTAATTTTATTAATTTAAAGGATATAATTAAAGCTAACAGGATGCTTAAGGGTTTTTTTGTTTGGTTGGTTTTTTTTTGTTTGTTTGTTGTTTTTTTTTCTTTTTTCTTTTTTTGAGGGGTGGGGAAGATAGAAGGAGTTAAGCCTAAATGTTTCTGTACTTCTGTATTAAGGCTTGTTCTTCTGGTATGGGCAAATAATTGTCTTTCTGTTGTTGTACAATTGTAAAGATAACCTTGTGTATCAGGTATTGATGCTGACACTACCATTACCAGTACTCTAATGAATTTTCCTTCTGACTTTATTAACTATGCTGTTTTGCCTCTCAGACATGGGGACTGTAGCTGTAGCTGGTTTTATTAGAAAAGAACCAAGCTCAGATGGGATTTCAGTAAAGCGTAGCAGCATAGTCCTTTCGCCTTTTACTAAGTTGTTTACTCCTTTCAATATTTTATCATTCGCTTTTAAATTTCTGTATTGAACACAATTTACAAAGAACCATCAGACCAGTAGAAACTCACCGTGGCTACTTCCCATTATTATTTTTTTGCTTCTTAGTACTCTGTACCTTTGATTTGCATCAGAGCAATTGTTTTGTTTTTCTCCTCCTTTCAACAGCGGATTTCTCTGTGGATGGCACAATGTCATGTTCCACACTGGAACTGTCTGACATTCTCTGCAAGCTGTTAATAGGATCTGCAAAGTTTGGGTGTTCTTATCTTTTGTGCCAGTGACACTCATTTCAAAATCAGTAATATTTGCTCTGCATTTATTAAAAGCAGAGAATTTTTTTTTAAATATATATAAGCTAGGTTTAGAAGGGAGGAATACAGCTACCCTGCAGTGGTCTTATGATCAAACTGAGTGGTGTGGGAGGAAAGAAGTAGCTGAAGTTACTAAAAAATAGTAATAGAAAAGAGACAGACAGGAATCTGGGACAAAAAAGAAAATAAAGGAGACACTGACAGCAAAACTGGGTAGTAAACAAGACACCCGGAAGTAGAAAATCCCTATCTATACCATATCATTTTATTCCTCTACTTCTAATGTGATATTTTTCTGAATATATAGCCAGTATAATTTTAAACATAAAATTACGCTTCTATCTTTTACTGAAAATATTCATACATTTTGCCCTAAACATATGAGTTATTTTTGCCATTTCGTGACCGGCGTGATGTTTACAAACCGTTTCATAAGAGGATTCATAGCAGGAGTGTTTCTCACTTGCGGTCATCCTGTAGTAATTCTTATCCCAATATTTCCAACTTTCTGTCAGCATGAAGTCAAAGGCAAAACAAGAAGATACCTGTGAAAGCTGCTCTGAACTAGGTATGGTCCACTAAGTTACATGCTTTGAATTAAGCTCTACTTTTGCCTATGTCTGCCTGATCTTCATCTGTAGAATGAGGCAGCGGTGTTGTGCGAGCTCTAAAATGATCATTGATACATCTAAGTCTGTCACCTGCTCAGATGTAGCCATAATGAGATCCAGATAGATGGGTAGGCGTTGACTGTGTGGGCACGTGTGGCCATATAGAGTCCGAGGATGTGTGGTATCTTGGTGCCTTTCATGGGATGCACTTGAGTGCCCGACGGCCTTTGGACATCAGCTCTGAACCCATCACAGTGACAGCTCGATGACGGCATTCAGGCACTGAAGTACTTCAAGGAAGAAACAAACTGCTTTGGATGATCTCTGTAGATAGTTAGTCATTGCAGCGCATTTCCCTTTTTATTAGGTATTTGTGTTTACCGTAAAAGTTACTAAATACATGAAAAATATGAATTTGAGAGTTTAAAAAAAAATGAATTTTTTATATCCTTTTAATATCAGTTTATTCCAAATTTGCGCTGTGAATTCATTAGCAATTTAATTTTATACAGGCTTCTAAACATCTGAATGATGATGCTTGAGGTATGGCTTTTTGTATGTGATATTCTTAAAGTTACAGTTCTTCTGCAGAAAGTCCCACTCTTCTTCCTAAACAATGTGGAAGTATCATTTCAAAGGATGTTTTATAAATATAGAGGACAAATTTACATAGGCATTTTGCTTATGAAGTGAATTGTAGTAACTACTTGAAAGAAACTTCTTTGGGGGGGGGGGAAAAAGCCAGGGCTTTGATAATACTGATGATTTAATGTTTACTGTCTCCTATCCTACTTTTCTAGTGCTAAAACTGATGAGAAAATAATTTAACTTCCAGCACCCAGTTTCATTCGAAGGGTATTTGCATGTTGCTACAGTGAACATCACTACATGAAGGACAGAACAGAAAGATGTAAAAAATGATTGGACAGCCCTAGATCACATTCAGAGACTGTTGGTAACATTGTGTATTATTCTATAATAAGTTTGTTGGAAGATTAATGATAAATATTCCCAAGTCACTTAAAATTATTGAGAATCTGAAAGTGCGTTATACTTGATTTGTCTGGGAACTGTGAAAAGCATTTTTTGAAGCTGGGAATATTCAGGTTCAGTGTTAGGAATTCATCGCTCACACGTGACCCAAGGAACCAGCCCAATTTTAAGGGAGTGAACATGGCCCATTTATTTCAGCTGTAGTTACTCTTAAACTAAGGGCAAAGATCTACTAATACAAATTAGCTTCCATTAGGAAGCTACACTAAGCATTACAGATGCTCTAACTTTGTCTGTCAAACCAGATCTTCACCTCCTTTTCATCTTTAACTTCTTCTGTTCTTTAATCACAAATCATTCATTCGTTTCCTTGCAGAGGAAATCCTATTATCTTTCACTTGGATTGTAATTTAAACAAATGTTTAGTAAAGTCTGAAACGAATGTATTGGTTTTGGAGGAAGAGTCTTAGAGTGAGTTTCATGCCGCTAAGCTCAACATAAATATTTAGAACTCCAAAGTCTAAATGTCTGTATAAAGTCTGTTGTTCAGACACTCTTTATATCCAAAAGAAATACATAAGCATCTATTAAAGAGACAAATCACTTGCCTAATTTTATTCATCTGCTGTGGCAGGAGACCATATCCTCCTTTTATTTTCTCTGTTGACTGTAAGGACACTCTAGAAAATTCTTACAGCTTTAAATGTCTATGATATGGAAGTACTTTCGGAGCAGGGGATAGGTATGAGGAGGACATAGAGGCAGAGAAGAGCCTCTTTGGACTGACCACAACCCTCCGTTCCCCATCCCCCTATGCCACTCAGAGGGGTGGGGGAAAGGTCATGTTTTAATTTCATCCTGGTTTCTCACTGCTGAAACCTGTTTTAATTGGCAATAAATAACATTATTTCTTCCCAAGTGGAGTCTGTTTTGCCTGTGTTGTTAGCCAATAAGCAATCTCCCTGTCTTTATCTCAACCCCGGAGATTTTTCATCCCATTTTGTCCCCCTGTCCTTTGAGGAGAGGGAGTGAGTGAGTAGCTGGGTGGATGTTTGGCTCTTAGCCAAGATTTACCCACCACAGAGAAGATATGACGATCTCTTTGAATGTGATATAACAACTAAACAGGAGAGATTTTTGTGGAGAAGCTGAAGGAAGCAACGTGTTTCGTGCAAGGTTCATGTTGTATTCTGGGTGTAGAAGACACAGACCTATGTTAAGGTTTGAGTGCATTCAAAATTCTGCAAGAGGAATCAGAGAATCACAGAATAATTACGGTTGGAAAGGACTTCCAGGGTCATCAAGTCCAACCTTTCTCCTAGCATCTCTCTAACCCCTACACCAGATCCTCAAGCACCGCATCTATTCATTCTTTAAACACCTCCAGGGATGGTGACTCCACCACCTCTCTGGGCAGCCTGTTCCACTGCCTAACTACCCTCTCCATGAAGAATTTCTTTCCAATATCTAATCTAAACCTCCCCTGATGCAACTTGAGGCCGTTTCCCCTCATCCTATCGTTACTAATTTGAGAGAAGAGACCAACAACAGCCTCGCTACAACCTCCTTTTAGGTAGTTGTAGAGGGCAATAAGGTCTCCTCTCAGTCTCCTTTTCTCAAGACTAAAGAAGCCCAGTTCCCTCAGCCGCTCTTCATAGGGCATGTTCTCCAGCCCTTTCACCAGCTTTGTTGCCCTTCTCTGCACCCACTCCACCAGATGGTGTACATTGGACTTCACCTGGATCTGTGGTTGACTGCTCATCATTCAGATCATTATAAATCATCTCCAGCACACCTAATTCCCCCAGGTACTGAATACCCCTCTCCATGGTGGTTCACTTGCCTGAATGACATGTAAAATCTTCCTTGAAGGGATACCTTTCCTTCACTTCTGGCAGGAGTTGCCTCCAGAGGCTGAGGACTGGTGTCTGTTTTCTTGTTGCCTTGTCAATGCTCCCTTCCCTAGATAGGGATCACAGCTGCTCAGCCTCCTTCCCCTCTAATTAAAAATTATGAGCTGCAGTACCAGTTGGTCTGGTTTTAGGTTCAGAGACATCCTCTTCCCCTTGAGGGCACTGAATAGTGTTGAAAAGGACTCAGAAGATGTGGGCAAGGCCCCAGTACATTGCAGTCTCTTGGGAATTTGCATTTGTGTCTCTTCAGAATTGCCAGCTTGACAACACACCTTTTCCAAACACTTTACCAGTTTATTTGGATTCTGCACTTGTTCAGGGGTGAAATTCCAAAATACTGGAGGTGACCACTGGCCTAGGCACTTGCCCATATTCTCCCACACACCCTGCCACTCATAACTATATGGCCTCAGGGCAGATCTCTGGGTAATATTCTTGTAGAAAAATTTTGAAACCCTAAAATAAAACCTGGGCCACATTCAGAAGTCATAGCACCAAGGACATGCTCTCTTGGATGTCCTAAGGATAGTCAAAATCCTCAAAAGTTGAGATAGTTTCCTTCACTGTCTTGCCTACAAATGGGGTGAGATTACTAAGAAAAGACAAGGCTGCATACACATACCAGCTTAACCTTGAGGCCAGTGGTATATCATAAGATGACAATACCCAGTACAGTAATGTGATAGTCCTGATTCATTTCCCAGAGAATATAAACAACATTGCAGGGAATACATAGTGCACATATGGATTTACAAAACACCACCATGCAAATAAATGGGCCAACATTGTGAACATGAACTATTTAACTTATATGATGTATGTACAAGAGAATTGTTTTAATATACTTTCATTTATTTTACTTCAACCCTTCATGCCCCACACTGGCTGCCAAAAAGGACTGTTGTGGTTTAGACCCAGCCCAGAGCTGAGCACCACGTGGCCAATCACTCATATATCCCCCTCCCCCTGGTGGGACGGGAAGGAAAATAGGGAGGAAAATGCAAAACCCCATGGGTTGAGAAAAGAAGAATTTAATAGAACATATATATAATTCAATAGGCCCTCTTCCCTTTTATAGCGGGCATAAAATCTTTATGGTATTTAATAACCCAGTGACTAGTTTTGTTGGCTATCCTGGCTGTGACCCTCTCCCAACTTCTGGTGAAAATTAACCTTAATCTAGCCTAATCCAGGACACGTATGAAAGTACCCATTTCCTTTTTGTGTACAGCAGCAATACTTATCCTTATAACTTAATGAAGTAATGAAGGACAGGTAGCTGAAGGGCTAAAGTGAAATCATCCTGAATTTGTTCTAAACTTTTATCAATTTGTTTTATACAGTCTTGCTTTGATCTGGTACTTTGAGGTGAATTAATGGATTATCTTTATCTTGTATAATTTTAAGGCATTCTAAAGGCTCAAATAGCTATAGTGCATCGAATACCAAAAAACAGCTGTGATTTTGAATTACAGTCTTTGAGTAAAGTTGTTGTTGTGTAAGTGTATGGTATGACGAAGGTAAACTGCAGTCTTACTTGGGTACAGTGCTTCTCCGGAAAAGTATCCTACTGCATATTGATTTGGAAACCGTGCAAGAACAACTCTATAAACAACCATTTTAAAAACAAATGTGCTACTACTGCAATTTTAGCTGGAGTAGAGACATGAAGTACCTTTAATGCTTAGATGAAGCTTGTAAGATAGCAGACAGCCTCATTTCCATAGCAGCCAAATTTTATGAAGCCCTAAGCCAATTATTTAATTAGCTAATTTGCTCAGTCACAAATAATTTGCACGTAGCTCTAAATGTCAGATCTGAAAACACTGGGGAGAGTTAGTCCTAGTGGAAAGTATATTACTGAGACTAGAATTCCCTTACAAGGTTTTTCCAGGAAGTCTCAACAGATTTGAGAAATGAAAATCAGTTTGTATTGGTGATTGTGTTGAGGAGTGGGAAGGAAAGAGGAGAAAACAGTAGTATGAATCCTAATAGACTGTAGGTGGTGAGCTCAGTTACCTAAATAATTCTTATGAAGATATCTCTCAAATATCTCATTTTAACTCTGAATAATTTCTGAGTGTATGCATGTTCGTGAAACAAATAGACATGTCCACCTTCCAACCAATATTAGGAAGGGGAATTTTAGCCCTTTGGAAGAAAAGGAATGTTTACCGTTTTCTCAGCCTGTATTCTTTCTGTCAGTTTATGCTCTTGCAATCTCTAGATCTGTTTTGTTTTCTAGGATTCACATCCCTTCTTTCTGCACAGTGCCATTTTTCAAATAGCTCTGCCTTCCTGTGGCTTCATCACTGCTCTTTTTATGGTTTTTCCCATTTTCCAGGACAGGAAGAAAACAGAACCAAAAGGATTTTAAAACTCTGTCCCTGTCTTTTGCCCCCTTACCAACATACTGTAACAATAAGTGAACTAGCAAATTCATCTGCCAGTTTCTTCATCAGCCCTTCTGCTTACCTGCTGAATGAGAACAGTCATTCTCAAGAATTCTTCTCCTAACACTTGCTCCCACCCCTACATTCAAATAATTTGGAGACTCCTGAACATTGGTAATACTGGCATTATGGTGAGAGGGGCACAGAGAACTAAGCTTTGGAAGAATGCCAATGGGTTAGCATTCTATTTTTTCATCCAAAAATTGTCATTGCTGAAAACACTTCCAAAATATCTTACAGGGGCTCCTCTCCCTGACTTAGTACAATCTTTCTTTTGCACATATTTAGTTAGATCTCTTGTTTTCCTTAGAATTCCTATCACACTTTATTTTTCCCTTAGCAGCTGTGATGCTCCTCTCTCCCCACAAATACTTCTGGTCTCCTATATCAAGATTATAGTTGCTGAGGCTTCAGGAGAAAAAAAACATCCGCTCACAAGTAGGAAGACAAAGGTAAATCAAAGTTATCAGCATTCAGCATTTCCTAAAGCTGCCAATGTGGTTTTTTTTTATGATCTAAAAACCTGATTTCTGAATACTGAGTGATTGCACAGAGATAAATAGAAAATTTTGTTCCTGATGCTTTTTTCTTTCCTTAATGTGCTTCTCTGTGTGACCTGTCAGCTTAACAGGTAGAGTCAATGAAGTATGATTTGAAGTCTTCAGCTATGAACGATTTCATGTATTAGGGAGTACTGTGTTAAAAGTTACATACAAGCAAACCGTGTTGACTTAGTTTTGCATTTGAAAACGGTTGATAGAAACACAGTGCCGTGAAAGAAGCAAGAAAGGCTCTTCTGCTGCTATTTTCTCTGTGTTCAAAATAGTACCCGTAATCCAGCAACATGACACATACATATGAACCAGGCTACCTCAGTGAGTATGTAGCATGTAACGATTTATCTTGTAATTTCCTCTCTCTCCCATAAAAACACTCACACTCACGCAGACACACACATAAATATTATTCTTCAACCTTTATCTCAGAAATATTTTGATTCTGCTTTACAAATACAGAAATCAGACTGCAAAGCTCTATTCTCTGTCTTTGTCTATTCAAGAGACAAAAGGAGAATTAAATCACCTCTGTTACATTGTCAAAAAGCTAGTTAAAGTAAGTTAAAAATAATATAAAACAATAAAAGTTTATCATAAAAAACACTCAAGGCTAAGAAGCAGATGCCCAACAATCCCTACTCTTTCTAGTTTTACACATAATTCAACCCTTATATAAATGCTAAAGGTAATATTGGCTCTGAGAACATAGACGTTTATCCCCAGGCCATCAGCAATAAAGCTGGCTTCATGTAGCATGATAAGTAAATGCAGATACATATTAAAGGTATTATTGGTTTACTACCTTATTTCCTTCATGTTGTAGGCAAAAGCTTCCATCTGTTGTTGTACAATATTAAGCTCCCCTGTTTAATCTCCTTATTGTTTAATTTTCTTTTTTCTTATTGTTTTTCAAAAAACAGTTTTCATTTTTTTGATCAGTTACTGCAACACTATTTTCCCAACATTGACTAGCCTGTTTTATTGCAGTCTCTTCATTTACGTATGTCTGAACTCAGCTGAATTATGGCAGGAAGAGAATGAGTCATAAATAAAACGAACCACAATATTTTCTCTGAATATTGCATAGGTGTTCTACATTTGAAGTAGGGCAAGATATTGGACTCAAGGAAACATTAGAAATGTATATACTAATATGTCATAAAAATAAAGAGCTCTCTTGATATATTATCTTATCTTGATACCATTCAAATGGTCTATATTTGAATCCACCACTTGAAAATAAAAATAAGGCATTTTTTGTAATATAATGGTTTGGGCAATAGAAATTATTTAATTTGGCTGCTGCTTTAGGTGATAGATACAGACCAATTCATTATCTTTGTTTTTGTTTTGTTTTTTACTTTAAATGTGGGCAACATTATAGAATAAAAAGGATTTAACTTCCTACCATATAAAAGGCATTATTTGCAATTTAACATATTTTGTAAAAATATTCTTTTTACTAATTTTTCTCCTTGATTGAAAGAATGGCAACAATACTACTGTCTGATGCATCCCAAGGTTAAAAATTTTGATTTAAAATGACAAGTAGACATGAATGATCTTTAAATCCAGATTTGATTAAGAAGTCCACAATGACATGAGTCTTATAGCAAGTTATGGGACAGTCATTTTTCCTACTATGACAGAACTGTTTAGTGACTCATGTGTTCCAGAAGGTGGCCAAGTTACAATTATGGCACTGGCAAGAATGTACAATTTTATTGGTGGTTTTTTTATATAACTCTGCTATTGAACTGTTTTGATAGCGCTAATTAGTGCTGGTGGCAAATTATGTTATGATATATTTTTGCAGGAATTTGTGATTTATTCTTTCTCTTTTTCTTAAGTTTATTTTTAATAGAAAAAAATAAAAAGAACAGCTATGAATATTTTTTAAAGTTCTGTAACATTAATTAAGGAGAATCATAAAGTAGGTGGACAAGTATATAAACCCTGTATTGCCTTCATTAAGGAGATTCATAAAATAGACAATCAAATACATAGTCAAGCTCTGTTTTACATTATTTGCCAGTGTAAACATAGAGAATTTCCAATAAATGAGACATTTATTCAGAATTTATTATATCTGGCCAAAGTTTGGTGTAAAAATCATGGCATTTGTTGTACTTATTTCTAAGGTGTAATGAGAGAACACCACCTTTGTTTGAAAGAAGATAGATTCTCCACATAGACTGCATTTTCCATAACGTGTTCTGATTACATGTAAGATAGTAAGTAAAGACACAGTTGGTACTAGGTCCCTTCAAGGATTATTCTTTAGCAATTTTAGTAGTAGGGATGTTTGTTTAAGCAGATGGAGTATTATTATTTGTTTATCATAAACAAAACTGAGTATTAGAACTTACAGCACTCAAGTGTTGAATCAGAGGAATATCGTTATTTTAGTATTTGTGACATATTGAAATAAATATTCCTATCAGGATACCAGGGGAGAAGTTGTTTATATACCTCAGCAGAACATGTCTCGCTAAATTGTGAATTTTCTGAAATACACATGGCAGAACTATGTAACTTTTTGCTGTATTGTGAAATCACTGACAACAATCTCTCGGGACTGTGAAGTCCCCAGGGAGGGAAGGGAGGACAAGGTGAGGGGGATGCCCATACAAAATCACTGAGCTTCAGTTTGGATTCTCATCCTGTGCTATGCAGTCACATTAGAGTATCATCGTTGTCACCTCAGGTCTCAGAATCTACCAATTTACAAAATTAAACCTTTAAAAGACACCAGTGTGATTAGCAGAGCAGTATTGCATCAGCATGAATATGGTGAGGTTAGCTAAAGGCCAAAAAGGACAGAGCCTGAGACTGGCCCCCAGTTAACATGCCAATGCAATGGCTCTCTGTAGTGCTGTAAATCAATTACTCCCAGTAAAACGCATTTTCCTGAAATCTGGTAAATATTCACAGGAGACATATGGGTGAAATGCTTAGGAAATGTGTTTGAATCCCATATTCATACAGATATTTTGAAAGGTATAATCAAAAGGAAATTGTCCTAGTGAATATCAAAATGAAAGGGATAGTAATAATGAATCTCACAAAGATAAAGAAGCTGTCAGTCCTCTCTGACACAGAAAGGATAGGAAGTTCAGAGATGTGTAAACACATTAAGGTCAGCCTTTTACTCTACCTAAAACTGATTTAGAGAAGTTTACTTTGGAGTAAAATTAGAATGCCTTGTATTAAGGGTATTCTCATCTTACTCATGTTTCCCTGAGGCTATAATAAGCACAACTTTTGTTTGTTTGCTTGTCTTCTTCTTAGAAGTGAAGACAAGCCCTTAGAAGACAGGATGATGAGGAAATGTGTTTGAAAACAGTAATCTGATGGCCTCATATTTTGTAAGGTGTTTTAATTAACTTCATAGAATGGAATTTATCTCACATACCTTCAGACATTTAAAAAGTAGTTATCTCTGTCTACACTAGTCACCTCATTTCCCTTTTTTTGGAGGAGAAATTGGTGCCTGCATTCCCTTTTAAAGAAAATATGTAAAATCACCCTCAGAGATGTCCGTATCCTTCCACTGACTATAGGTAAGGGCCCTCTGATTACCAACTTAGATCTATATGACTTAATAATGCCTAAAATTAAATAAAATTTGCAGCATCCGTTCTTCCTTTGCAACAGTTTATTTTTGCCAAAACCAAGGCAACCCTGAAATATTAGTATAGTAACCTTCTATTTTATTGTTTATTTTTATTTTCAGTTAAATAGTACTACTTTGTAATTATGCATACTGTACAATAGATTAACGTATTACCGTTCTGCAGAGAATGATGCTATGAACCCTGAATTCTTTGGAGTTTTTTGTGAATACACAGATATTCATGCCAAAAATATTTCAAAATACAGAAGTAGAAAAATATGCTTTCTTAGTTCTGATAGCAGTTCTTCTGGATAATTGTGTACTATTCACTGCGCGGTATTCTGGTTTCGCAGAGGCAGAATCATACACCTGCCATGTTCTGCAGGCTTTTAACAGTTTTGAGTGGTGGTTGTTAGCAGGTTTTAGTGGTGACTGAGGCTGTGGCCATGACTGGCTGACCTTCTGCTCTCGTTCAGGCTCCTCTTGACTCTGCTTTTCTTCCTATTCCTGATGACTGCTTTCCATTCTACTGAGATTTACTCTGATTTACACCTCATTACAATTCTTTGTAATCCTTTGACCATCATAATACCAGAGCTTTGTTTTCTACAATCATAGGATGTTCTTCAAAGAATACAGCCTGTTAGGGAGATGGGATCAACTTATCTAGAAGAGACAGGAGAACCTTCACTTGCAGACTGGCTGGCTTAATGAATCATGCTTTAATCCATAGAATTTGTGGGGTAGTGTCCAAAGCTCTGACACCCAAATATCCATAAAAAACAGCGGATTAATACACCTACCAGACTACTGAGGGAATGCTCCCTAACCCTTTCCAAAGGCAATAATCCTAAATCCAGCCACCTCAAGTGCATGTACACCAGTGCATGTAATCTGGGAGGAGGAACGGGAGCTCCGTGCTCGGTTTGAGAATTATGATATCATAGGAATAACAGAAACTTAGTGGGAAAGCTCACATGACTGGAAGACTGCAATGGATGACTACAAACTCTCTTGGAAAGATGAGAAGGGAAGAACGGGAGGTGAAGTTGTACTTCAAGTAAAAGAAAAATTTGAGTGGAGGTGAGCTATGGAAACCATGAAAGTTCTTACCAAATGCCTTTAGGTCGAGACTAGAGGAATCATCATCAAGGAGGATCTTATACTAAGCATGTGTTACCAACCTCTCAATCAGGAAAATAAAGTTAAAATCTTTTAATTGCTGTGCAAGGAAGTTTCAGGCCAACAGAGTTTAATCCATATGGATGACTTCAATTACCCAGACAGCTGTTGGGAAAACAACACAGTAGTGCACAAGTTGTCCGTCAGGTTCCTAGTATTCTTCCTGTTGCAGATGCTGGACATGCCAGCTACGAACAGCACATTGCTAGATTTACTGCTCACAAAACGAGAAGACTTTCTTGACAACGTAACTACCAATGGTAGCCTTGGATATAGTGGCCACAACACTATGGCATTTAAAATCCTGCTGACCACATTGAAGACCAGTAGTAAAACAAAGACCCTGGACTTTGGAAAAGCCGACTTCAATGTGTGCAGAGGCCAGGGATTCCAAAGGAGCTTTTGAATGCTGCAAGTTATTCAAGAACAGCCTTCTGGAAGCACAAGAACAGAACAGGAATGGAAGAAGGCAGAACAAGAGAATATCCTGGCTTAATAATGAGCTTTTGGGTGTGCTTAAGAGCAAAAAATAAGCATACTAAGTATGCAAAGGTGGACAAATAGCCATCAAGGACTGTAAGAATATTGCTAGGATATGCAGAGATGCAGTCAGGAAGGCTAAGGCCCAGTTTGAACTGAAATTGGCCAGAGATGTCAAGAACAACAAGAAAGGGTTCTTCATATGTATGAGCAGTAAGAAGAAACACAAGGAAGACTTAGTCCCATTACTAAACAGGACAGGGAAATTAGTTACTGATGATACTAACAAGGCAGATGTTCTTAATACCTTCTTTAACTCTACTTTTACTGGCATAGTTGGACACCAGATCACACGATCAGGTAGCTACAATGAATATGTTGACCTACCAGTAGAGGAGGAAGGGCTGCTCTGCAGCCCCTTGCAAGGGCTCAACCCACATAAATCTACAGGCCTGTTGGGAATCCACTCTGAGGTATTAAAAGAAGTGGCCAACATTGTCACAAGGCCACTGTCTATAATATTTGAGAAGTTCTGGAGGTCAAGGGGTATCCCTGGTGACTGGTAGAGGGCAAATGTCATATGCAACTACAGGAAGGACAGAGAGAGGACCCATGAAACTCCATGGTCTACTTCAGTCCATAGGCAAGGAATCATATGAGTCCTCCTAGAAACTACTGCAAGCCAAATGGAGCAAGTGATTTGGAAAAGCCAGCACAGATCTACTAAAGGCAAATCATGCCAAACTAACCTGCATACCATCTACAACAAAGTAACACTTTCTGTAAACGTGTGGAGAGCAGTGGGTGTTGCTTTTTTCCCAAACTTCAGAAAAGCATTCAACCCTGTTTCCCACAGCCTGCTCCTGGACAAACTGGCAAGTTACAGACTGACTGGATGGGTAGTCTGTGAGATGAGTAGGAAATTGGCTAATAGGTTGCACTCAGAGGGTGATGATCAATGCTTTTTAATAAGGTTGACAGCCTGTCACAAGCGAGGTCCCCTAGGGGTCAATACTGGGCCCCATGCTGTTAAATATCTTTATAAATTATCTGTATGATGGGATTGAAAGCACCCTAATCAAGTTTGCTGACAACAAAGTGAGTGTTGAGATGAACACATTGGAAGGGAGACAACACTTACAGAGAGATCTGCACAGACTGGAAGAGTGGCGTAACAAAAACAGTATGAATTTTAACAAAGACAAATGTGAAGTCCTACATCCAGAACAGAATAACCAAAGAGCCCAGTACAGGCTAGGATCTCTGTGGCTGAGAATCAGCCTTGCTGAAAGGGACATGGAGGTCCTGGTGGACAATCTGAATAGGCCAGCAGGGTGCTGTTGAAGCAACAAAGGCAAATTGAATCCTGGGCTGCATACACAGGGATATTGCTAGCAGACATAGAGACAGGATCATCTCACTCTATTCAGCACTTGTAAGGCCCTACCTGGAATACTGTGTCTTGTTCAGTTCAAGACAGATGCAGAGACTAGAGTGGGTCCCAAGAGGGCCACAAAAGTAATTAAAGTGATAGAGAACCTACCCTGTGAAGAAACAATGACGGAGCTAGATCTTTTCTCCCTGGAGAAGAGAAGGCTTGGATGAGGACTTTATCACAGTATTCTTGTTACTTAAGGGATGTCTACAAATTGGACAGAGGTTATCTTTTCATTAAGAGACACATGGAAAAGAGAAGAAGCAAAGGGTACAAGTTGCACTGAGAGGTTTCATCTCTACGTAAGACAGAAATATTTTACAATGAAAATCATTCATTGGAAGAGCCTCCCCAAGGACGCAGTAGAGTTGGTGTTACAAGGCACAAATGGACAAGATGCTCGATAATGACATCTAGGCTCCCTTTCCCATGAAACACTGGACTTGATGATCTTTTGAGGGCCTTTCCAACTTGAGCTGTTCCATGATTCTGTTCTTCAATTGTAAATTTTCCATTCAGGATATTGTATTACCTCATTTCTACCCTATAAGGTGCTTAAATGTCAATCAGATTTCAGAAAATGAATGTTTTTTACTTGTTCTTTGCACAAGTATCCATGAGCCTGTGGAACAGAGAACGGTGCCTGTGGGCTACAGACAATTTGCTTTCCATAAGGTCTCTACTACACACTGCATTTGCCTTTTCATTAACAGTGATCTCTCACTTTACATGTTTAATTTGAATCAGTCTTAGTTGTTTCTGTCATCAAAATATAAAAACCTGTAGAGTGGTTTCCTGTGTTTACTGTGATAGCTTACTATTACAGACACTTGTCTATTTCTATCCTACTAGGTTTAAAATCTTACTGGGTTTAAAATGGGCCTGAAGATTTGCAGTTGCTGTAGATTAACCCTGTAAGGAGCTTAAGGAGCTCAGCCCTACATAGTCACTTGCATGTCTCCTTCCTCATCCCCTCCATGGGGAGATAATAGAAAAGGCAAAAGTAAGAAAACTTGTGGGTTCAGGTAAAGAAAGCTTAACAGGTAAAGGAAAAGCCAGACATGCAAACAAAGCAAAATAAGGAATTCATTCCATACTTCCCATTGACAGGCAGGTGTTTATCCATTTCCAGGAAAGAAGGGCTCCATCATGTGTAACAGTTACTTGGGAAGACAAATGTCTTAACATCCTTTCCTCCTTCTCCTAACTTTTGTTGCTGAGCACATCATATGGTCTGTGACATCCATTTGGTCCTTTAAGGTCAACCTATTTAGTTGTGTCCACTGCCAACTTCTTGATGTTGCCAACATCAGTGTGTTATCAACACTATTTTCATCACAAATCCAAAACATAGACCCACACAAGCTGCTGTGAAGAAAATTAACTTTATCCCAAAACCAATACAGCAGTGAAAGACTGTAATGCTTGTGATGTAAAAAGCCATAAGTGCTTAATAGCAAGTAAGTTTTGCTTGCTAAAAAACCCCAGAGCAGTATTGAAGCTGTTCTTACTTACAAAGCACACAGAATCAAGTAAGAGCATAGTTTATTCTACTGAGAAGATCCTAAATAAACACTAGTTCCACTTAACAGAAAATCCTTGACTGCTGTGCTTTTTGTTCACAAAACAAGTTTAACTCATCAAACTGCACAAGCTAATGTTAATGCGTAAATATGTAAAATGCAACATGTAAATAAATCCTCTATTGAAACTTGAGAAAATAAATAGGATGCAGGTAGCCAAGGAATTTGTTGCTTTGCTTTGCTTGAAGAACAAATCTGCAGTCACCTGTCTGGGTGTGACATAAATCTCATTTGACTTGTCTGGACTTGCATGACGAAGTTTGCCTGGGTGGTTGTAGGATGTCTGCCTATAGCTGTATTTTTTCCTAATATTTGATTTATTACCCTTTCAAGTGAGTTTGGCTTTGAAGATACTATCATGGAAAACATAAAGTGTATATTATTCAGAAACAGAAAGATTGCACAGTATGCCTCCATGTTTTTACCAAGGTTAAAGAGCTAAAATCAACTAAAAGGGTAATGTACTGTGTGCATATCTGGTATGATCCCTTTGCTTCTTTTCCTTCACTGTCTGTACATTGGATAGTTTTGGCCTAGAAGTCTCAGATATATTTTAAAATTATAGTTTTCTGAAGACACTTCATACTTTAGAAAGTAACTGGCACTTCAACAGCAGTCTCAGCAAAGGCAAAAATGCTGAAAGAGCAGAGATCCATTCTCATTTCGAGAACTAGCCACCTGAGGTCAAGACTAAGGAACATTGACAAGAACTCTGCAGATGCACTGCTTGTTCTCTACCTATTCTGCAGATATAAAAGACTACGTCTTTCCAGAATTGTCATAGTCATAGATTGCATAACCAATAAATTCATGTTTTCCTGTAAGTTTCAGACTTTCATGTCCATGAAATACAGTCTAGGATATTGTTGCAAAAATGTTTTATCAGTATGGCATATTATTAATTGACAGAGAAGCCATAAAAAAATTACAGTCTTCTAGGCAATCTTTGCTAACATAACCATGCTTAGATCATCATGTCCTGTCCACATACCCACTGAAAATCATTCTAAAAAATATCTTAGCAAATTAAGGAGGTTAGTTCTAAGTAGCAATTGTTACTTACTCTTCTCTATAAAATTCTACATTCATTTATCTCAAGACAAGCATAGGAGGTTAAGAGAACCATAATAGTTAAAAGATTTTTCTGGAACATAAATTCAAAACTATTGTCAAATGCAAAAGACATTGAATACTACCTGAAAAGTGGGAATGCCCATATCCCAGGGGCATGAAGCTTATTTTTAAAGCTATAATGTAAAATCGAAAGTTTAGACTGAAATTGTGTAGAGTGTGTATTCTGTATTTAAAGAAACCAACAAAATATTTTGGGGATACTCTTTAAAATATCATAAATAATGTCAGCTTTTGGAAACCACTGAGATGTTTCAATATCATAGCTAACCCTAAGGAAAGCAGTCTAGAAGATGTGATGCAAAAAGATTGCACACTGTGCGCCTAAAAACTATAGAAGCATTCAGTAAACATTATGCACTACATGGTTCAGCTATACTATATTCCCACGATACCATAATATGATACATATATACACACCATGCAGAGAGGGACCACCTGTAGCTCTTAAGAGCTGACGGCCCCTTAAAGTGACAGAGATAGGAAGCAAAGGCCTTAAGTCAGGTGCCTAGAAGCATTATACCTTTGAAAGCAATTTCTTTAACATTCAGCAGAATTATTGCTATGGAGTTTAAGGTCAACATATTACCATCAGATGCCATATAAGGGAAAATCTTTTATACCCAAGTCTATCTACCACCTTCCTGCACTTTTGCTACTGCAAAATGATCAATGTAAAGGAAAGACAAAAAATGAGTTTAAATAAAATGAAAACAAATCTATGGGTAAGGTTCAAGAGTCAACCATTGGGTATTGGACGCAAAATATTGTCTTCACACACACTTGCCATAAGTTTTGACTTTCAGGATTCAGTGCAATTAATTTGGAGCTTACATTAACAACTACTACCATTTGTAATGTTAACATAATTAAGAGAATCCTGTTTGTCATTCTCTGTGCCCTTGGCAAACTTTTAAACAAAAACACGAATTCATTTTCATGACAGTCACAGCAAAACTAACAGGAGAGTCACTATTCCTCTTGCCAACCACTTCAAAAGACAAGCAAATAAATAAACTCGTATTTTAGTTGCTTTGTTTGGGTATTTTTACTTCATTTTTTTCTTCAATTTCTTACATCTTTTAAAAACTTTATTGACTTCAATCATCCTACTGTTACTGAATATTGTATAATGTATGCCCAATCCAGATACAATACATAATAAAAATTTCTAACATTTTAAAGTGGATAAAGGTTCACTGTCCTTAAAATGTTTATACAAATGTGTGTGATGATGATTGTCCTGGTTCAGACAGGACGGCGTTAATTTGGTGCAGCTCTTTGATACCATGATGATGTCTAGGCTAGTTTCC
>JAVSBS010011363.1:3287-15855 GCA_033124195.1 Coracias cyanogaster
CCAGCTCAGCTCAGCCCATCTCCTGCCTCTCTCCTCCCCTTCCGAGGGCTGGATGAGGCCCCATACAGGGTCCGCTCATACTTCAGGTTTCACCAACCCCTTTTTTCCTAGTGCATCGCTAAAACCCACGCATGCATCTGTCTGTTACTGCTGTCTTCGTGGCCAGCATCAACCCCCAGACCTTCCACACCCACCCACGCAAAGCAGATCAAGAAGATGCCCCAAAACCAACCGACCATGTGAGCGAGGAATTCGTCACTGGAGACAGCAGCAGCAAACAGCCTTTGCCTGGCAGTGAACTCACCGAGCAGAACGCTCACCGCCTGCACTTGGTGCTTTTTCCATGAGAAAGCCAAGTTTTGCTACAAGCTTTCTTGCGCCAAAGCAGGGAGTTGGTCAGAAGGGGAGTGGTGAAGCTTCAAAGCCTAGGATGGTGAAGGAACATACACACACACAAGATTAATTATATCAACGACAAAAATAGTGGCTATTTTAAGGTTAAGGCTTAAGTGATCTGACTCAGTCAGAAAAAGAGCCAAAAAATTTATTGGCATCAGTGCTGGCTGCTCCTCCAGACAAGCTGTGGTCACTGCTGGCACAGAGAGCCACCAAATAGTTGCTTTTCCAGGGGTTTTGAAGAAAAAAAAAAAAAAACAACCCAAGAAAAATGCCAATAGAGTGAGTTCAACATCCTGGTTGCAACAGCCACAAACGAGGGACACAGGAATGCCTCAGTTCTGCGGCCGTTCTTCCCAGTGCCTCAGCTTCCCGGGCATCACCCTAAACTCAGATTACAACAATTTTCCCTACGTGTATGATTCCAAGGCTGGGGGCAGCTTTAAACGGGCCTGATTCCACAGCTTCGAGCTCATCAACCAGTGCGTTCCCAAAGCTCTTCCAAGCTTGGCAAGACACGAGCAGTGCTGCTCTCGCTTCACCCCTGGTTTTGCTGTGGGCGAAGCACCAAGTGCTGACAGTTACTGTTGTAACAGTTCTGATAGCTGAGCTATGGATGAATAAATAAGAAAACCCTCAGAAATCAAGATTTATAACCCCAAACACTCTGAGAGTTGAACTCCAGCAGCCCTACTGGCTATCACCCTTAGAAATTAATTTCAGATACCATTTTAGTGTCAACACATGGCATGGCTTTAGAGAAAACATAACAGAAGCAAAACGTACGAGGTTTTGGGGTAAATGGCAGTGGGAACAGTGCCCCGCGAGCTCTTTCCCCAGGAAACAGGAGTGCAGATGCTGAAATGATGACCAAGGATGGTAGGTCTGAAAATGAGCACAAGGGTGCCAAGGCTACACGTAGAGCTGTCTTTCAGGACTGACATGCAGCCAACACGCCGAGTGTTACAATTTGCTATGCTACTAATTTCTCTGCTAAATTCTAGGATATTTTTTAAAAGCCTGCATTCTCTTCCCAGCCTCTGGGGCTGTAATTGTTATGCTAATGCAGGAACCTGCGAAGAGTGGCTGTGGTGAACCCATCAGCTGCTCTCCCGGTTGCCTGCCGAGTGCAAAGCCAAGCAGGAGGAGGTGTTGAGATCTTCCTTCGTGGCACATCACAAATCACAGCTGGCAACGCTGGGAAACCACCTTCTTTTTCGGCTCATCCTGCGGCGCAGGAACCGCAGAGCTCAGCCCAGCCGCCTTGAGCCTTCAAACAAGGCTCTGGAAACAGGCAGCGCATTTGTTCAGGGACAGAAAATAAAAGACGCCTCATAACGACAACCAAGCAAGTGCTGTGCTGTTGTGTCTGCGTGAGATAAGATCACAGTCGCAGGGGTAGCAACAGCCTTTTGCAGTAAAGAAGCCCCGCAGCATCCGCCAGCGCTGAATGAGGGCTTGGAGAGGCTGCTTTCCACGCCGGGAGCCATGCGCTGCGCAAGGTTACTCCAGCAGTTCACCCATTCTGCTGGCCCAGCTTCCGCAGATGTTTGTACTAAAAAAAAAAAAAAAACCAACAAAACAAACCCAAAACAAAACCCCCCAAAACCCAAACAACCTCTCTGCCAGAAGTGTCCCTAAAATGCAAACCTGGAGTTTGGAGCAGAACAAAGCTTTAAAAACAAAAAAGTGTGTGTGTATATATATATATATATGAGTGTGTATGTGTATATATACATATACATATATATAATGCATGTATGTGTGTATATATATATATGAACCTTCACTATGAAGGGAAGGAACGCAGCTGCCAGCTGTCTGCCTCCCTGCCCAAATCTCTGCGATGAAGGTATCTCGGTGTCTCTGCCCATTCCCTGGGGAGCTGCGCGCACTTGCTGCGAGCGCAGGGGAAGGGTTGAGTGGTGGTTTTCACACCAGGAGCCAGGCAGAAGTCAGGCTCTCTGAGACTCCTCACGAGTCGCAGCAGAGGGTCAGGGTCTCTGGACGTGGGGTCTGTGCTGCACACACCGCCCGCTGCGGTGGAGCGGCCCAAGGAGAGCGGCCAGAGCTGGTCCCTCTGACCTGCTCTGGTTTTAGGATGAGACACAAGCCTCTTGAGCGAGCTTCGTAAGCAAACTGTGCTGTCAGCAGCGATGTCTGTCCACCCAAACCCCACCCTGCAATCATTAAATAAAAAAAAAAAACCACACCAAAAAACCCCACACCAAAGCAAAAAAAAAAAAAAATCACAACCCCCCCCAAAACATTCAGATATACAAGAACCGACCTCTGCCTATTTTTGTTGCTATAAGAGGTTGAACCGTTGCCTCCCAAAAGGCTGCTCTGATTCGCGGCATTGTGTGCTCGGTAAATCCCAGCAGATATTTCTGCTTGTTTTTTTTGCAACAACAGTTGAAACCTTGACTTACCACGAATACAGATTAGGGCGCGCACGTGCCAGCTTCATTTGAACGCTGCGCTTTTATGTTCCTCCTATGGAGCCGCCGAGCTCACTCAAGACATCTGAAAGTTTAACAGTAAAACCCAAATGAACCCCCCAACCAGCAATTCTGCACACGATGGACTTCCCACAGAGAGAAGCAAGTGGAAGAAGACTGAGCCAGGCGGTTAGCGCAGCTCACAGCCAAGAAGAGGTCGTTCCCTACAGTATATTTAGCAGTGGTTTGTCCAGTCTAGCGTTGATTATCTACAACAACACAAAACTGCCTCCATTTCTCCAGGGAGATGCTTTGCAGCCAAACCCATCTCCTTGGCAAAAGGTTTTCTCCTAACATCTTGTTTTCCTCTGCTCCTGTTCCATCTCACCTCTCCACAGCTCAGGCCTTGAGCCACACTAATTAATTCCCCACCCATTTCTGCGGTTCCCCCCGTGCAGCCATTTTGTAGCGTGCTACATCTTCCCGGCTCTCTTTAATCATCACTTCGTCAGGCTTACAGCTTTAATTCTCGTCATCTTGTCATTGCCCAACTCTCTCCTCGCACTCGCTGCAGCTGTTCTTTGTAGCCCCTCCAATTTGGCGAGCGCCTGCTGGTATCAGATCCATCCCCAAAGGAGCAAGTTCAGCTTCTCCCAGGAGATGCAGATCGATACCCTCAGAGCCGTGCCGGGTGCAGGATTCCTTCCGACTTCACGGAGCTCCTGCAGAACAAAGCCACCCAAGCAGCTCAGGGGAAGAAGCAGCCGAGACACTAACAATTGCTCTTCCACACCCCGCAGGAAGCGGTGGGAGCATTCGTGGGTTTAGGGCAGTCCAGGGGATTTTGTGCCCCCCTACAAAGATGACTCAGGACTGAAGACAGTACAGAAGATCGGCGCTCCAGAACAGTGTCCTCAGGGACAAGCCCCCCCTTATTAATGTATTACCCTTTCCACAGGAGACTCATGTTGTTAACAGCTCCTCTCACTGAGGACGCTGGAAGTCTTGCCAAGCTCAGCACAATCATCCCAAGAGGGAGCAGTAAAAGGAAGTTTGAGCCATCCCCTCCATTTTGATCCTCACCTATGTCACCTGCCACCACTGCAGCAGTCTCACCTTGCATGCCTCTATTTTTTTCAGTAATACAAGAGCCATCTCATGCCTTAGTACCTCAACCATTCCACTAAAATTATGCCATAGAAGAATGTCACGAGAAGGAAGTGTCACCCCAAATTACCTTATTTCCTATGGATGAGATGTGAGAGGAGAAAGGGGTGACATGCATTTGTTAAGACACATGAAAGCCCTCGTCTCCTAACTGAGGACCCCAGTATCAGGATCAGCTGCGCCAATGCAAGCTGTGTTATTACCTCTGCTGTACAAAGCAATTTGTTTTTATTGACCATTCGCTATACAGGGCACTACAACACGCTCCTGCTCATTAGAGCCTGTCAGTCAGGAGGCAAAGGAAGGTAAAAGCAAGATTTGAAGAGAAGGCAGCTCTTTGCAGTCATGAAGATAATCTTGCTAGAGGAGAGCACTGACAGCACGCAGCCTGGACTGCAACAAGGAGCAGCAAATGATCCAGAGACTCGGTTTCATACACCAGAAGAAAATTCTTAAAGCAGGTAAAACAATTTACCTCCCCTGGACAGGAAAACACCCTCAAACTTACATCCAAACACAGCACATCTCCATGCGTCAGGGATCTGGTTTTGTTTATTCTCCCTGCTGTGTAAGCCTACCGGACAATCTCCACGTGGACTAGACCTTAAATACTAGAAGTTCTATTGTAATTAGGGGCCTTTCATTTTTGTCTCCCCTTGAAGACAGGCAGAAATCACTATTTTTCCCCCCCATAACCTACACTCGGTCTCAGTCTCAAGTGAGTTTTCCCACAGTTTAGTCCCACTCTGCACAGCCCACCCCTAACCTGCCACCTTTCTGCACAGCCAAGTGGTTTTTGGCCCAGCGCAGCTAAACTTCACTGGAGCCCTGTGCACTTACAGCAGGGATGAGTTCAGCTGCTCTCACTCCAAGGGGGAACATCTTAAGGCCAAATATACAACAGACAGAAAACACAGAGGATGTTGGGCTTGGAGAAACCCAACATCAAAGAAATACCTGCATGAAAGAGATGTAGGCTACTGCCGTGCAGCAACCAGCCATCACCTTCCTCACAGGAAGGGAGTTTCATTCCACAGCAGGGTATTAGTCAAGTTGCAAACCCATGTACTTTTTATAGTTTAGTTCCCTGGTAAACCACCACCCACCCAAAGGCTGGAGGCAATGCAGAACTTGCTGCTTGAGATTTGCAGGGTAGAGAACACAGGCTATTTCTGGCACTACCCCTCTGTGGTAGGATGAGAACAGGCTAAACTGTAAGAAACATCTTGAAGAGTTTTATTTTGTGATGAAGGACATATGCTTTTGAGGGGCGAGGGGTTACTGAGAAGCACACTTCACAGAAATACTTTGCCCTCCTCACCCCTGGCCACCCAACCAGTTTGCAGCATTGAAACGCATGACTAGAACCTGACATCTCAGGAAGAGAACAACTACAGAAGTCCCAAATCACCCTCAATCCAGCCTAAAACAGGTCAAGGACTTGCCTCTTGGAGATAATGTGGCAAGAGGCACAAGGGATATTACTTAAAATACAGGTTTCCTTTATATACATCTGCTCACCAAGGTTCAAAGCACCAGCTGCTTGTCCTCCCTTGCATAGCAAGCTGACACCAAGCCCACGGGAACTAGGAGACCACAACATTGGCTAACAGCAACCAGGGCTGGATGCACCTGCCTTCCTGCCGGCCCACAGACAGGGCCACGAGAAACGCTTCCATCCAAGACTTGGTCCACGGAAACTCCTGCAGAGGTTCTGCTTGCACAGCTAAGAGGAGCTGGGCGCATACAAGCACAGCTGGAGTACCCAGAGGTCTTTCAGCTCAAGGAAGCCCCGGTGAACCCTGCTGCGGGTCACTGACAGGAAAGCTCTTCTCTGAGTTTTTTCATGATGCAGATGTTAACAGCTGCAATGGGAGTCAGGCACGGGGAAAAGCAGGCTTTGGAATCAATGGGTCCGCGTGGTTGCTAGCAGTTCAGAAGCAGAAAATGAGATGCATTAAAACTTCTTTCTTGTCAATCTTTATTTTACACGTTTGTATCACAGCAGGGAAACCAAGTTACACAGACTGTCCTCGTTTATATCTACCCTGCTTCTCTTCAAATACCCTTTGCTGTTCTTTTAATAAAGTTTAAAAAAATACTGAAAAAAATCCATTTGTATATCTGAACATAAACTGAGGAACAGGATATCTACAGGTCACCAAAACCCCTGGAACGAGACCCTGCTGCACAGCAAAGTCTTTGAGCTCTTTCAGAGGTCATTTACTAAATGAATTCAGAGCTATATTGTACAAGGTGCCCTAAAGCTGCTCAATGACACAAGAGGATCTAGAATTAATTATTAATAGTTACTAAAGGGAAAGGGAAGCTATTTAGACCCATACTCTGTTTTGACAGAGCAGGTACCAGCCCAATGCTCCAGCACCTTTGCTACAAAACGAAGTGCTTCAGACAACCTGGAGATCCGGCTCTGCTTTACTACACAGAGCGGAACACCGGGTAAAATCCCACAGGGAAATATTTATTAAGAATTGTCCTTTCTATAGGGTTGCTGCAGTTAAAACATAAATGGGTTCTTGAGCCAGTCAACCTGCAAGGAGCGACTCTTCTCTCAGCCACTTTATTTCAGTACTGTCACTTTAGATGTGAGTATCTGAGTATTTTTCTTAAATCCTGTTCCAGCTACTTACAAGTACATACACACAGCTCTTACGGGATCATTGCTATATCCAAGTGACAGACTACATGGGGGAAAATACACGGCTTCCCAATATTGCTAAGTAAAAGTGATTAATAAGCCCAAACCAGCATCATACCCAGCAGCTACAAGAAAAGCCAGATTAATCCAATTTAGAACAACATTTTCCAGCAAATCAACCCCAGGGAACACAAAGAAACATTGGTCAAGTGCCTCTGGGCAGCAGTTCTCATGAAACAATCAGGTTACTGAAGTTAAACACAAGGTCACAGGTTTTAGACAGTGTAGGTCCCATTACGTTTCAAATATCACTGTACCTTCCATCCGCTGCAGACCACAGCTCTGTGCTCTTTTTACAGAGGTGAAAAATGGGGAAACATTTTATGATTGAAGTGAAGGTCAAAACACAGAATAAATAAAACATATTTGCTTTGAAGTAACAATCTGCTAGCTATCGTGACAGGTCAAACTGAAGGAGACACACCGGGAGGCTGAAGGAGGACAGATTTCCTTCTCTTCAATACCTGTGCTACTACCTGATTATTTTTTTAATAGCTAAGCAACTTCAATTCTCAGAGCTCAACAGAACACACAAATACCCAAAATTCGCTTGAAATGCAGCTGGGCCACTTTCAAATAGACAAGAAAAGAAAGTCCTTTCTTGTCAATTGGATTGCCACTGGCCAGGCTGCCTCTCTCTTCTCTAAGAGGAGCGTACTGCAAGGAAAAAGAGACGTAACACACTGAAAAATCTTCCATCGAACTTTCATCAAATGTGCACACTAGAGTGAGCAGGACATGCCCTTTCCAGGCCAGAAGGAATGCTACAGTGCTTAAGGATAGGTGGTGGATGCACACTCATGCTACAGAGAGTCCACTTAGCCTAGAAAAATACATCTTCCACATTACTAGCTCCAAGACAAAATACTGCAATGCAGCAAATTTTTTACAACATGCTCCCAGGGTATGCCAGGATGGAAATCCAGGAACAGGACACTCAGCTGGAGAGAAACACTGAACAATGCACTGCACAGATCATGACACGCCAAGTTAGATGACAACATGAAAGAGCATCTTAATAGGACAGCATGTGGCTTCTTAAACTCGAACTGCTACATTTAGAGCAAGCTGCAGCAATGTTCCAGATGACCCCATTATGTCTTGCTTTCTTTTAGTATGTCTCTTGATGAACCATCAAGGAAAACATTTTCAAGCCTAAAGAATGCAAGAGCCTGGCAGTTGCGCTGCACGGCGGTTTCTCCTGGAAGACGTCTCGCTGAGCAGTTACAGCAGGAAGGAGGAGTGCATCAGTGGCATCTGCATGTCATCATCAATAGGGATTTACTGGGGCATAACCTGCACGACAACTGAAGGCTGAACCCGTCTCATTTTTGTCTGCAGAGGGTGCTGAGTACTCCACTGCAGCAACACATGTGAAAACATTAAAATCTGTTTATTTGGAATTGGCCCAGTCCTGCTCTTCCAGAACTCCTGTCATTACACCGCTGCGTAATCTCAGGGTGATTGGTTGAGTTGCTCACTTCAGTAAAAGGCAGAGACATGCAAATAAGGCTGTATCCCAAACTGATCTGTAAGCCACAAGCAGCTCTTCTACCCTCTCTCCCTGTGAAAGACAGTCTCCTACCAGAGAAGGGGCCATCAGGGTGGGAAAGGCAGGTGCTGCCGTGATCCTGCCTGGCGAGCTCTAAGCTGCTGCGTTTCACTCACAATAGTTGTGCACTTGCCAGTCATGCAGGTGTGGGTTTGCCTCGGCAGGGAGGCGAGCACAGCCCTCCCTTCCATGCTCTGCGGCGCAGCACACGCTGTGCTGCAAGAGGAGCGCAACTGCAGCCACCCTCTCCATCCTCCAACACTCCAGTCACCATCCAATCCATCACAACCCTGCCAGAAGTTTTTCAACCTGCTCTGGGGAATTCCACCAAAGGAGAAACTCATTTTGGAAATGGCTGCAGTAAGAACCTCCTATCGCTCTGGTTTTTGACTTGTACATCCACGCTTTTCTTTACGAACGCTTGGGTCTGAGTAGCTACTGTTGTACTGCTGGTTAGTGTCCTGCATCAAGCGCCAGCTGAAGCTGGTTGTCGAGGTGACTGCCAAAGCTCAGGTCTGAACTTGGAAAAACCTCTTCTAAAAACACTTTCGGAGCGCTCCCATGGCTTTTCAGGCCAAGACAAAAAGAAATTACCCATTTTTTGGCCTTTGGCTAGTGAGCCAGGGACTTGGCAGATAAACCTACACCATACGCAACTTTAGCAAAAAAGTGCATATAAAAAAAGAAACCTGAGACTAAGGTAAAAGCACTTGCCAGACTGGCGGCTCCCCTGATGCTGAGATATGGAACAGGCAGCTGTTTGGAACCAGCTCAGCACATGCTGGGATCCTGGCACGGCCCTTCTTGGTTTTGGGTGAAATGCCCACACGCATGAGAATTCCACGCCTCCTTCGCAAAAGATATTAACGGGTTCTAAGAGCATCAGGCCCAGATTAACACCGTTACTGCATTCCTGTTCCTAACAGCAAATCCTCCTCTGTCACATACTTCAATGCCAACAGACTTCAAGTCTCCAGTGGATTAATGACCAAAGTTCAGAGCCTGAGTAGCCCTTTGGATGCAGACAGTGACCTTTCCACAGGGACAGAAGAACAGTGAGAGGATGAGTTTTTCAGGTATTGAAGTGTATGATGAGCTGGGACTGCCTATGTCTGTTTATGGTCCAATTTCTCACACCTCTGCTACTTAATATGCAGAAGATTTCTTCATATAGAATGTCCAAAAGGCTCATAGGTCACCTAAGAGCCTTTCTAGCGGTGCAGGCTCTGTGTTTCCACTACCACTGTATCAATGCAAGACAATGACAGCAGAAGTCAAACTACCACTGCTGTGATTACCATGCGGTTGGAGGCGCGGAGAGAAATGAGAAGAGGACTCTGTACCCAGAGCAGAGGACTACTCTCATGCTTTATCTGAAGGGAAAACAGCGCCACATATCAAAGCAGGTAGGTTCATTTCTGCCATTTCCATGATGCACAGAAACAACACCTGGTAAGAGAAGTAGCAACCAGAGACAATGCTGCTCTTCAGAGAGCAAGTCTTGGTACGTGCTGCTCACTGAAGAGCTCTACAACCCCTGTTCCAGACTGAAGAAATGGTTCAAGTTTCCAAGGAAAATCACCCTCCTAAATTTAAAGGACAGAATAACCTAGTGGCTAAGAGTTCTCGAATCAGTTGTGCCCCAGAGATGTAGTCCCTCCAGTCAGAAAATCACTTCCTAAATGACTTTGGGAAGGATCCTGGCACATCCAGAGCTCTGTGACGACGCCTATCCCCATCACCCCGACAGAAGCACTTTGCCTGACAGCACCACATCAATGTCTCTACCTGAACGTTAAGGCTTCAGTGGGTCAATGAGTTATACTTGATTTTTCTTAAAGTTTATCCTCATTACATTAATGAGCTACTTTCACCCCCCTTGCCCCCCCAAGATCAACCATCATTTGCTATGCCTTACTACCACAGCTATGGGCACCAGCTTGCCTTACTCACAATACCAGAGTACTACAGATAAAATACATGGCATCTTTAATAGGTCTCTGAAGTCTCCACTGCAAGTTTGCATCTAACAGTCAAGACTTCTGTATTCCCTTGCACTAAGCTTCTGGCCATAATCTTCTCCTTTCCTGACAAAAACCATTTAGGACTGGGAGCTGCAGTTGCCTGGTTTTGGTGGCAATACCATTTTGACCAGTTCAGCTCATCTCAAACAGCAGTATCATTAATCCTACATAGCCAGAGAGGTACAAGTAGCCAGCTAGAGAGGCTAAAGAACTCAGGATAACGGTGAACCAGAGATTTATGCTGCAGTACATTTGCTGGACAGATTTCCACTGGAGCTTCTGGTACTGTTTATACCATGCCAGAAAGGAGTGTCTTTTCAAATACCTTGAAAATATTTTATAAAGCAGATCAAAGCGCTCTAGGTCACAGCTTGACATTAAATGTTTACGCTAGCACAGCAGACCTCTAAAAAGCAAGTATCAGTCTTACACCTCTTGTGTACTTCTTGTCAGGTGGGTGTGAATCAAGGGCAACTCCAGGAACAGCAGAGAACTTACATTAGTGCTTGCTGCACTACGGGCTGGTGCTTTTAATGGAGAACAGTCACTTGCTCCCTGTATAGCAACACATTTGAAAACCTGCCACACTCAAGTGGATACCTGCATGGATAAAACAAGAAGACACTTATCAACTTTCCCACTGATGTGAGTGGTGGCAGAAGTCACCTGCTCCAATACCACAATTAGTCTCTCAGCCGCAGTTGTTTCTATTAATTCATCTTGCAATGTTTTGTCCAAGCCACAAGGAGTTTATAAAAAGAAAAAAAATACTTACATCTCATCTCGTTTTCCCACCTTCTGACAAGCTTTGTATTTCCCAGCATACATGTTACATAGCAAGTGTGTGTATATATATATATGCACATTATATAAAATATATACTTTACATACACACTAAAGGTCTCTCTTCACATTAGTATTACACATTCTGAAGAATGCAACTGCAAACAATCCAGAACACCTAACCAATCCAGAAAGGGGAAAAAAGAATAAGCCACCCCAAATCCCTAGGAAATTTCCACACTCCTTGCTGGTATCAAGAGATCCCATTTTCTTATGATCCAAGGAATAGTTATTTCTGCACTGCTTTGCTCCCCCCGACACACCCCACTCTGCAGTTTCAGTGTTGGGAAGTGCTAGTTGCTCCCTTTCCACTGAGAGTAATATTAATAAATTAAAAAAGTTTCTCTGAAAGTGCTGCCTTAGTCCAGTCCATCATGCCGTGCTTTCCCACTCGCCCTGTTGCTCTGCTGAACCATTCACCACTTTCTTGACCTTCTTCATGCCCTCCATTACTCCAGAAGTTGTCACCCTGGAAGAGAAGGGATAAACATCAGAGAACAGACCTGGAACTGTAACATCCATTTCACCAACAGCCCATGCGTGTCTTCCTGCACATATCAAATAACACCTCTCAGGTGTCTCTCTGCCAAGACCTAGCAGTCCTGGTCTCTCCCATTGCTACCATTCTGCAGACCAGGTTATCAGCTTGGACCCAACACTGATGGGTGCCAGGAGCAAAGCCTCGAGGTCCACCCCAGGTACCACTGAACCAAACCAGCAAACAGTATTTGCTCATACTTGAGGGAAGATAGCAGCGGTGGTTGAACAGTTAAACCAGGTGTTTATTTGCTAAAGTTGGAGCAGCTTGCTTAAAAATAAAAAAAAAAAACCACCACAGCTTTTTGCTCTACAGTCACATACCCTTAATTCTGTGCATTAAAGACTTTCTTCTTCATTTGCAATACTTTTAATAGCTACAACGTATTATACAAATGCACACGCAGGAGGCTGTGCCTAAATGAACCTTACTACCTTAATGCACAGCAACTCCTGTTAATAGCAAAATTACTCAATGAACAGCAACAACACAGAGGAGAGGTCATCCTTTTTACACCATCCCAGTCTGGATTTGCCATGGCCGTCTGGCCACTGAACCATAAAGCTTCAGAATACCATTTCTCCAGCCAGAGCAGCACTATTCCTCTCAGAACTACCGTGGCTGTCCAATGAGCTCTTCAACTCAGCAGCTTTTCCTGTTGCTGTACCAAACAGACTATTCACATGCACAAGACGTTTGCTTCATTCTTTTGCACAATATGATTCTCATTCCACACAGGTTATTTTTTCCCCAAAAAAAGTGCTACAAAGGTTATTTTGGATGCTGAAAGAGTGCGTGTCAACAGCTCAATGTATTCACAAGGGATGCCTGGAAGCATACATAAAACTGTCCTGCTCAAAGATGCCACTGTCAGTCTTTGTCTGCTTT
>JAVSBS010011363.1:15882-52941 GCA_033124195.1 Coracias cyanogaster
GAGTAAGAATACTCTATTTGAGCAGACTAGCTAACAACATTTTCACAGTATCACCCAAGAGGAGATGTAACCTTCAGATACACTCTTCTGATAATGCCCGTAGTTCGCATTAGATATCAGCTTCTGTTCATGTACTGTAAAAATCATTTACTCCAACTGGTGTGTTCAGTGACTCTCCAGCAGCGGCAGTACTGGGAGCATCAGTGGTTCACACACTTCAGCGGGGGCCTAGACGAGTTTGCGTTCCAGTGAACAGGGAAAGGTCAGAAAAGTGCAGATTAAATAGCAAGTTTATTCCCTATTGAAATAAAAGTAGGTTGCTTAAAGGAGAAAGATGGAATAAGTAAACAGTAAACATTTGCCTAGAAAGGATCACATCAGGCTCATCAGCACAGTGAACGTACAGAACTCATAAGTTCTCCCTGTTGACAAAAGTTTTTCCCAGAGTCACACAGGAGAAAATCAGTGGAAATGCAAGCTAGACGAAACCAAAGGAGATGCATAACTAATTGGAAAAGCACGCATTGAGATGTACTTAATGGTTTCCTGTCAAAAATGAAAGAACATTGAATGTGGTTCCAGAGAGGTCTGTCCTGGGTTCACTGCTATTCAGTATCTGCAGTAATTGCCTGGGTAATGGAATAGAGAACTTGCTTATTAAATCTGCAGAAGATACTAAAAGCTACATATTTGAGAAGAGGAGTAGAATGCAGAAAGATTCTGGCAAGTTGAAGTAATGATCTGAAAAATATGAAACAAGGCAGCAAGTCAGCTACAAAGTTTACTCTTCAGAAATAAAAAAACTTTGTAATTACAGAATAAGTGGCTAAGTATCAATTCTTCAGGGAGCAGCTGAAAATTACAATGGACTACAAATCAAAAATGAGCAGCTAAGATAGCACTGCAACAGCAGACACTGGAATCTATAAATAGGTGTTTTACACATACACGATACCAAAGTAATCCGAACATTTGACTCACAAGGAGTAAGATCCCGCCTGGCGCACAGCCTGGATTGTAGCACTGCACTCTAATACGATTACAAACCCATCACACACCAAGATGATAACAACAGTGATACGAGGTGAGGACTGGGAGGGACAGGACAAACAGCTACATACTGGAACTGCAGCCAGGTTTAGAGGCCAGTTACTGTTCCCTCCCCTGCAGCAATAACAAAGAACAGGGAGAGATCTCAGGGTGAAATCCTCAGCAGTGGAAGTCAAAGACCACCTGATGAGCACTGCTCTTGTCTTGTCACAAGTGGATGGAAGAGCTCTTGAGTCCTCCTTTTCTCAGATCGTGTGTACACAACGGGCAATTCCTCTCCCTCTCAAAACGAGTTCAGCCAAGGTGTTTCAGTGCCCAGTAGAACACTGGTATCGGCACTAGCACCAAAGCCCACTGCAATTCTCATTGTAGTCCTCTGAGCAGCCTCCAGATCTCATTTCTGACCTATAATACTGCAGGTAAGTGTTCCTCACCTGCAGTGTGCCAAACTGCATTTTTAGCCCACAAACTAGTAGTACACAACGAATCCTTCTCACTGAACCACCTCTCTCCAGAGAGAATTTTTGTGGCTGTCAGCAGGACACCTGTCACAAGCGAGGCACAAAAGGAGTTTGCCAAATACGCCATTGCACATTAGTATGTCCTGCAGAAATTTCATAGTTCTCTTTTTTTTCCCCTCCATTGTATCCAACGTATCAATGAATGGCTAAACATTCAGAAGCATCTTCAGCCCCTGATACTGGCTGATCTCAGCTGTTTTTCCCTCGAGGTTTTTTTGTTTTATAGTGCAACAAGAAATACCAGCAGCAGCCACCTTTACCTTCTAAAGGAGAACATCACGAATCGGTCTGCCATGAAGCACAACCTGTGAGAAAGCAGAGAAAAGCAACCAAGGAGGACTTGAAGTCTCAGCACAGAACAGGCTGCCTTATGATCCAGTGAGAAACTCCAGATCCCAAGGCATAGGCAGAGGTACCACAACAGTGTTACCATAACAGCTCACTATGTCCAGGCTTGTTTGGGTGTTGAGGAAAAACAAAGTTAGTCTCCACACACTCAGTAAGATGGATTTACTGAGTTGAGAACAAAACCATTAATGGCTTTTCCTGCAATTCCTCCTCCAGTGGAAATATCTTAACCCTACATCCACATATGAACATTATTCTCAACCCAGATCTGTAGAGGAGCACTTCAGTACCTAAACATTTAATGCAAGCTTACTGAGCTAATGAAATAACTTACGGAAAGAGTTAAAAAAAAACCCCAAACTGCTTCTTTTCCCCTTCCTCACCCACACCTCATCTACTGCACTGTTTATATTTGTGTTCATGCCCCAGAAATGGCATTAGGACTGGAAGCCTGACAACTTTCTGCCAAGTGTGGCTGCACCTTTTCAAGTAGAGTGCTTTAATCTAACAAACTGTCAGCGACAAGCCCACATACTGACAGAACGGGCTCAAGAGGCTGCCTAGCACAGAATACACAGAAAGCCACTTTGCTGATGATGAATGGCTATTGACCCTACTTGAAAAAGAACAGACTGGTCCTTAGCTCAGGTTTAGTTGTACTCTCCTCCAGGAGAACTTCTGTTGAGCCTGGTGTAACTGAAGAGAAAGTCCTATAACATTTGTGGAGGTTTTCTCCCAAGAGATGTGTTAGTTTAAAAGACTGATTACAAGTTACCTTTGTTGTTCTTGGTTTGTATTTTTGAGAGTCACAAGGATTTACAGAGGGAAGATTTGTGCCTTATGTTGCTTCTGTCACAGACACCAAGTCTTTGGATTTCTCTTGAAACTATGCAGATTTCCACAATGCCCTTAACAATATTTACATTTACTGCCAGACTGAGCTTTGTATAGTTTGCATTGCATGAAAACAGACATGAGCTAGAGAGCTCCACTTAAAATGTCCTATTTTTTGCTGGAAGACAAGCAAGCCTGGAAAACAGGCTTGATGACCTCATGGCTCTCCCCTCCCTTGGCTCATAGAAATGTTGAGTCTAAAGAAACCAAATGCTTCAGCAGCAAATGTTTTAGAGCCTGATTTTCACAAAAACCCTCTGGGAGAGGGAAACCTGGCAATAACACATGGTAGAACACCATCAAGTCTGAAGTTTGCAGGCTTTTAACTTTTGCCATAGCCTCTGAAGACAAGTGGGTATTTATCACATGAAAGACAAAACACACTCATGCAATGGTTAGTCAGGATGCTGTCAGGCACTTAGTCACTTGCTCGAATAAGCCTTGGTATTTTTCCCCCCACAGAAACAACATTTAATATTTATAAAAGCAAAAATAGGACCAGCAAGACCAAGTCAACAAGAAATTGAATACACTTTCATTGCAGCGCTTCACCTGTCACAGAATGTGTATACACCACGCTTTTCAAATACGTGCAAACTGAACCTCCTTCGTGCAGCTGGGAAAGGGAACAAGATACTTGGAGATTATACCCTGCCAAGTGCCCAAATGGAGTAGAACTCCTGATGAACCAGATGGGAAGAATTCAAGCAAGGTTAATGGGAAGAACCCGCACAGCACCACAATGGAAACTCCCAAGGCAAAGAGCAAAATGCCTTACTAGGAAAAGGCTCACAAGGAATTCTGATCCTCAAGTTTCTAGCGCTGTTTATTTCACTATGGTGAGATGTAAATCACTTAAATTAGTTTATTAAACTTTCTCCAGCTTATTTCTGGCAGATTCCCCTAAATTTACCAGCTTCTCCAATTTACTGAAATCAACAAATATGAAAGTTGCTGTATTACTAGTCCTAAAAAATCCCAAGTAAAAAAAAAAAAGCATGTAACGCTAAGTTAAAATTCACCCTGACAGCCAAAAAGGAAAAAACCCACAAACTTGTGGCAGGATTTGTGATTGTACAGAAACATCCTTCAGTTCAGACAGTGCCCTCCTGATGTGGAGATTTATTTACCAGCTTCCAAACTGAAATCAGTTTCTTACATAAGCCATTTAAACACCTTTAAGTGATAGTGACTTTAAGGTCAGTACCCACTAGTTTGATTCTGCTTGCAACAATGATAGATTTTACAGACCCCAAGCAAAACCAGGTAAGTTATTTGGACAGAAGATATTTGTTACTAGAGATATTTCTGAGAAATCAAACTCCTTATACGACACTTCAGGCTGGATTCTACCTCAAACCTCCTCATAGGAATTTTCCAGTAAGATCTGTTTCTTTCTGTGCTATAAGGGCAAACATATTCTGACTTTTTTTTTGTCCCTGCAATAAAAATTGTTGATTTGTTTCACCCAAGATCAGGTAAAAGATTTGCCAAAATGGAAAAACTCTCAGGGCAGGATTCTGAGCCTGTACATGAATTGCAATTATGCATGAAATGTGTATCCACTGAAGAGATTAGGTTAGCTCTGCTCCTATTAAGGCGACAGAGTCTGTGGCAATTATAGCTGTATTCAACACTTCTAGAGCACTGAATTTCTTAGGGCAGTTTCTATTATAGATTCAGAAATGCCACTCATTTCTCAAGTCCTCAGAAAACCACAGCAGAGAAAATGACAGGGACTTAGCTTGAGCCCTGCTTTATAATTTCCCCAGCCTAGCTCAGGTCCTACTGCATTTGTGGTGCCTCATGGCTTAGCAGCAAGGAATAGAACAGGGAAGAGTATTGGTAAAAAGCCATCTCCTCAGCTCAGTGTTACTTAAGATAAATTTCTGCAAAGCTACAGGCTGAAGATCAAGGCAGAAGGGACCATGCTCATTTATATTCTGTAGATGGGTAGTTCGGTTTTGTTGTTGGTTTGTTTTCTTTTTTTAAAAATATGAAGCATTAAATGACAATCTGTAAAGCTTGTTGGTGTTCAGCAATATAGATTAAACACAGAGGTTTTTCTACTTGATGTTTTGCCCCATGAAAAGCTTTACCAGCTTATTCCACACTACTGCAACATCCAGCTCAGAGTCCCCTATGCATACCAGAAATCTGTTAAACACACACCTCATCTTTAAACATGTGGGCTGATCCTAATCTTTTTCAAAGAATGCTTTAGAGAGATTAAAGCAAACTGTTTTTAAACATTACTTTTCTCAAAGTGAACAGGTAAAAAAAGGAGGGGGATTAGTTCTTACACAGCTTCCATCTCCAAGTCATCCTCATCATCTTGAGAAAGCTGTAGATAAGGGTTGTCTGATGCCGGACGGAACTTGTACCCGGTGAGGACAAAGAACACAAGCGTGGCCATTTCATCCAGCAGCTGCAAGTAAAAACACAAGATTGAAGTTCAGTCCTGTAATCCTTCATGGTCATGAAACATTTCTCCTCATTCACAAGGTTCAAGGTTTAATGGCCAAGAAAGCCTGTGCCATAACAGAAATAACAAAGCAATTCCTCTCCTGTTATCATTAATCCCAGGCTAAAGGCTGTCAAGCCCTTTGTTCTTTCAGCTTTCCCTGTCACTTTAAATACAGCAACAGTTCTAGCCATCACTCCAGCACTTTTAAATAATTACAGCAAGACTTGGCTTTTAAATGAGGGGGGGGGGGGGAAAAATCTGTACGTTGTTTGGTATTTTCAACAGTTAATGTATTCCAAAGACTCCCTGTACAGTTACTTGGATTATATGTTAAGAAACCAAGTATTTAAAAGTCACTAGGCAAATAAAGCCTGTAGATGGAAGAGTGAAAGCTTATTTTCCTGGCTCCCTGGGGCCTCAATTACACAGGGCAAACCTGACTAATTTTTTTCTCCTTTGTATGTTCTTGATTAATTTCCTTCAGACATTTTCAAATTGAAAGACTACAAATCAATAATGCAATTACTTTCGGCCATCTCATGTATAATCCAGCAGCCTTGCTGGACAAACATAAAACTAAAAATATACTCCCGCCACCTTAGGCATATCAGTGATAAAAATCAGGAGGAGACAGAGTACAGCACTGTGCTTTGAGATTTTCTACTACAACATGAGGAACAATTTATGTATTTTTTTGTGCAGTTATAGTTAAAGAATAATCAGAAAAAGAAAAAACTATATCAAGGAAGAGATATTTTCCTTTGCTGTCAAATACCTGGTACAGCCATTTCCACTGGAATGGAACAGCAATTTTTACGAGAATTGCAATGATCCATGTGAAGTAAATGTAACACACAATCTGGGAAGGAAAAGGAGAAAGCATGATGAGAACAATGCACTAGAGAACAAAGTTCTATAAGAAAAATAGCTCAAGCAATTCCCAGGCAACTCATTGTCAGACTAGCCTTTTTATGCTCCTTGATAAACATAGAAGATACAGGCTGAGGGCTCCGCTGCTTGTTGAATGTCCAAATGACTCAAGCTATTGCTAACATATTTAAGTTACAGCAGGAAATGCTTTAAGTATTAGGATTTTGTAGAACATGAAGAATCACGATTGTAATTTATTACTCTTAGCACTTGTAAGAGTCTGAAATGAGGCTGCTGGAAATCATTAAGAAGCTTGTGCTCTCTCGGGAGGTATGCTCATGGCTCCCACTGACTTAATCAGAAACGGCACACATGCATCTCAAGGCACCATTTGGTTCCATGTTTAATTTTTAGCAAGTTTACAGTACGTTATTCGAGCCCATCAATTCAACTGGCAGCTCAAGCTGTCTCCAGAGGAAATCAGAAAGCATTACAAATAGCTGGAACCAACTTAAGGACAAACAGAAGGATGCAACCACTAGGAAAAGAAGGGAAGTTGCTTTGAGGATTGTAAGCCAGTTGACCAAGATGCCAAAGCACAGCCCTGCCACAGAACTAGGAACATCTCCACCACATCCACTAGCTGTAGTAGCTTCCAACTAGTAATCCACCCAAAGGCTGGAATAACTTCTAAGTGCTCTACATGTGCATGTACAAGTGTTTTACTTACCATAACGTAGTAATGTCTGAAAAGCTTCAGCTTTGCTAAGTTAATGGCTGCTATCAAGAGAACACAAAAGTCCATCAGAAAATTGTTAAAATGAGACAGTTTCTTTTGATGCTTGTCTGCAAGGTAGGCAAGTGGTCAAAACTAGGACTCAGGTAATCCCAGACTAGAAGAGTTTGTCCTACAGCCTCTTGGGTGCTCCAAGGAGGGCCAGCCTGACCTGTCTGCATACTGGACAGCTTCTAGGATGTGGTGAATTCTCTCTTAAAAAAGCAAGTCAGTGAGATCACTTTTACACTGAGTTTTATATGCATGCACTCTACAATGTAGAGCCTTCCTCTATCTGTACATAGCCAACCACATACTGTCACCTCACTCCTGCCAGAAGGGCCGCACCACTTGACATTGTCTCCTAGATAATTTGTACCTTTTCTGGAGTACACCCTGACCCGCTCTGTGCCTTCAGCTGACCCGAGCGACTCTGAGGGAGTCCGGGAGCTCCGGGAACAGCTGCATCTTGTTGAACAGCAGCAAAGTATTCTAACATCTAAATAATCTCATCTATCATTCGTGGCTCAGTCACAACTTCCAAGGGAAACAGGAAGTCATTCTAAATAGTTCTCACAGCAAATGTGTTTCAGTCACAAGCCATGCAAGTTAAGGCCCCAGGCTAACCTGTGTTTCTCGGACAGATTACATCAGCTCTTGAGGAACGCTGCAGATATTCATGTGAACGAGCAGAGGTCAACAACAGATGGAACAGCTGTCAACTCTGGTTTGAGCGTCAGGTTTTATATGTGCAGCAAGATTACAAATACGGACTCCTGGTGCTTTTGTGACAACAGGAGAGGCAAAGAGTCCAAGATATGTTGACAGCATACAGAGATGCAATTTAGAGCCAAGGAACACGAGTTGCCAGTTAGAAAATACTGCTACGTACTTACTGGTATTCCCTCCAAGCCCTTGTAATTTTTTTATCAGATGTGGAAATGCAACACATGGTGCTCAAGCTCATCTGCTCTCCCTCACAGAAATAATGCAGCACAAAAAGCAGGTTTATAAAAGGCCGTGTGTATTTGCACTTAAGGTCTCCCAGGTTCACAGAAGTGCAGAGGAGGGCTAATAGCTACCAGAGAAAAACTTAACTTTCTGGGACAAAAGATGAGGAAGCTTTTCTTATGGAAATGTAATGTCAAATGCACCACTCAAACTCTGAAAGCTATGGACTCCTTGAGACAGATACAAACCCTCCTCCAGCAGACATACTCCAACAACAGCACCTGACTAACACAAGGCATGACCTGACCCACAGGTAGGTAAAACTAAGCTAAAAGTAGCTTTGATTTAGTGCTGGCTAGTGGCTTCTACACATTTCCAAACAGTATGTTTAGTTTTTGACAGAGCACAGGGCACGTCAGTGAGAGAAAGCAGAGCCAGAGCTCGAGAGGAAAAAAGGCAAACCTTATTTGTGAAGAACCCAGTTTGTTTCCATGCAGTCGAAGCCTGCCCTGCACACCACTCATCTGAACACCAGAAAGACTGGGCTGGCTTTGGGCAAGACTGTGCAACCTCACAGCACAGTATGTCAGAGGGACACCAGCTCTTAGTTTTGGGAGGATGCTCCCTTCTGAACTGCAACATGAAACGCTGAACACAGGATAGCATCTACTCTGCAATGCACAGTGCTGGTCTGCAGAAAGCAACGCCCAAGACTTGCGTCTCTGCAGTACCAGCAGTGAGGCAGAAAGCACTTCACTGGACAACAGAGAGCAAGCCTTGGAAGTGCTAGAACAAGAATCTCACTAAGTTCTTGGTAGCTAAATCAGGCCCAAGACATTGGTTTAGCTACTTCTCCCTCATTTCTGTCCCTTGCAAAAGCTAGCTTCCCCACATTTAAATAACAAAAACTTACAGATTTTCGTGGCCCCAGGGGGTTGTGGATGCTCCATCCCTGGAGGTGTTCAAGGCCAGGTTGGATGTGACCTTGAGCAGCCTGGTCTAGTGGGAGGTGTCCCTCCTATGGCAGGGGGGTTGGAACTAGATGACCTTTGAAGTCCCTTCCAACCCAACCATTCTATGATAACTTAACGTTAAAAGCTTTTCATAATACACTTGGAGACAGATTGTGTAAATATGCAGGACAAGCTCATTAAATCATGAAGCAGGGAAGCAATATTGTCCTATTTAAAGGAGAGCTACATTAAGTGTGACCATGAAGATCTTGTGATTTACGACATAGCGGTTTGTACATAGAAAGATCTATTTTGAACTCAATGCATTCATCTTCAAGAACTGCCACCAACTGCTGCACTGACAGGCCATGAGAATTACCAGGCTTTGCAGTTAAAGGAACACCAACTCACCAGCTGTGATTCAAACTGCCAGTCCATCAGGGCTTTGCAGTCAACAAGGGAGGGAGCTGGGGAGTCATTTCTGTTGGATTCATGCAGCGCAAAGGAGGAAAGGATAGTGAAGCCAAAGATCTGGCTGCCAACTGAAGTGTCACAATGTCACCTCTCCTAGCTGACAGAGCACAGCTCAAGATCTCACCTACTCATCATGATAAGCATTAGAGTCATAGGTTGGTACACTCAGATATCTAGAATGGCTGAGCATGACAAAGATGGGCGAGAGGAAGAAAAAATAGATATCTACCACCAAACAGAAAGGCTGAAGAGCCACCTTTGGGAGCTGGCTTGCTCAGTTATCACAACTAGGTGCTCTCCTCTAGCTGCCTCAACTTCAGCAATACCTCTCTGCTGTCAGATACTAAAGTTGGTATTAATGCACGTCTCCAAAATTCTGCCAGTTTTTTTTTTTTTTTAAACAGCTCAAAGTTACAGCACACGCTGTTCTGGAGAAAGTCTAAAATCATCATTGCTTGGCATCAGCAGCCTGTGAATTGCTTCCTCACAGGCTGAATGTGCTCCAGGCAGCAACACCTGGGTCTCACTTTGCTGGACACTTCGATTCCCCTCAGCCCAGCAGTCCAGACACTGACAGCAGGGCTTGCAAGGAGGGAGGCCAGGCCAGCAGCTGTCACTTACAACTTGAATCACTTGCAGCCCCAACCTGTAAAGCTGTAATAAAACAGCAGCAATCACAGCATGCAGTAAAGGTTGGGTAAATTTATGTTTCGAGTATGATAACCATTTTTCAAGGAACAGTACTTAACTACGGAGAAGAATTTTAAAAAGCGGAGACTTTCTACCAAAGGTTTTACAAATGAATTCATACTTGTGTTCCATCTCTTTCATAGAGTAATTAAAAAGATAAAAGCCATCCTCCAAAAAAAGGTTTATAAGAACATCTATACCTTGCTTCCCTCAGTCTCCTCTCTCCACCACCATTACTTAAAACAGTTTGTGCCTGCAACAGCCTCATCTGCGTCAATCAAAACAGCCCAGGATTTCAGGATTTAGACAATCAGTCTTTTTTTCAAATTGCGCCCTGTGCTAATTTCAAATGCTGAGACAGCACCTAAGGTGGGGAAAAAAAGTCAGACCATCCACTAGAGCCTCGCAGACCATCAGACTAACTTTTTGATGAATAAATCCGATTTTTGGAATATGTAAGTAATAACAACAGGACTGCAGCAGAGGGCACAGGGAGCTCAAGTCCAGACAATACAGTACGCAAGGGCAAACCATAATACATCTTGAGTGAACATGCTGAAGCACAGCTAAGAATATTTCTGAGCTGTTTTGCATGCTATACTAACTGTGCTGCACTTGATACGCAATCTGTGCCATTACCAAACAGCAAATGAAAGTTTTCTATTCAACCCAAGAATGAAGGCACATGTGTGGATCTAGACCTCAAAAAGCAACTCCAGGAGTAACTCCGAGAAGTACAGCCCTATAATCTCTACAGCACTCTGTTTAAAAGCATTCCTATACTGGAAAAAAAGAGGTCAAGTAAACAGATACAGCAGCGCCTGGTGTCATGCATGAGAAGGTAGCACGGATTAGTTAATATTCTGAAACACATTAGTGGTTTGACATAAAAGTTCTCCAGTGGGATCAGGAGAAAGTCCGAAGTACAGGCTAAGCAATGTATCTGCAACACGTAATTGCTGCACCAACCCCAGACAGCTATCTAGGGTGCCTGGAAGTGGTACGCTGGAACATAACAGGCCAATTTCATTTCTCAACTTGCATTTCCCAACGCCCCAGTGCTATCCATCGAGGTCTTGACACCTAAATCACTAAGCTTTATCTCAAGGTTTGAAATGCCCATGTACTGCCTGGAGCGTGTTCACCCTTCTGCTACCCCCTCCTCCTCGCCGGAGGTGTTTTACCGTGGGTCTCCACAGAGCCACCACCTTCAGCGTCTGCTGAGCTCAGCACCATGCAGGACCAGGCTCTTTGTGCACAGTGTCTTCATGGTACAGAAGCAGGAAGCTACTGAATACAGCAAAATGGTTTTTCCTGACATGGGGGCAAGCATGAAAGCATTAATCATCATTTGCCCACTGCACAGCACACAGGGAATGTTGCCTGGGAGCTACACACTGCAATGTACTTCCCCTAATTCGGCTGCCAACTATGACAAGCTGCAGTGCTTCAGGAAAACAGCTCCCTGTTCCTGATGAGGCTGCACCAAGTTTCACAGCTCTCAACACATACAAAGAGGTACAAGCAGAACAAGAACTGCAGTGGTGTTTCCAGCCCTCCATTCCTACACAAGAGTGGGTCATAAGACTCAAGAGAGGTCCAGTGACCAAAAACTTTGAGTTGCAAACAAAAATCAGCAAGTTTTCTACAACATACTCCCTCTTTTCCTTTTCTCCTGATGCCTGTAAACATGGGACTGGCAGTGGAGCAGCTTTCCAGCCCAAAACAATTCTAGCTTAGTGTGCAAGGCTGATTTCCATAAATCTGCAAGATATTTGCAATGCAGATCTAGAAATGGACAGAGAGTAAAGCTCTCATCTGAAAGAGGATACAGGACAGACCAAAGAGCTGCAGCAAGGCACTTGCTGAAGTCTGAAGGTGGTGATTTTAGAAGTGGAAGAAAAAAGCTTCTAAAAATGGATGTTTACGCCCACTGCTGGACAAGATAAGAAGTCTGTGTAGGTCAGATATTTTGCTTTAAAGATCACCTTCAAGAGAAAAAAGCAAACACTGAGGCAGCTGAGACCCCGCAGTATCACTGTGCCATGCCTACTCTTTACTAGCAATCCACAACATCTGTGCGTGTAAGGGCTCCCTGGATAATTATGGCTTTAGATCTAGACCTCTAGCTTTACTGCTTTAGGAAAAAAAACCCAAGTTTAAATAACCATAGGCTAGTGACTCCAAATCTCTGCTACTTATAATAAGCCTTTTTAATACCTGTACACTGCTAATACAAAGGCCTATGGCAAGCAGAGCTCTCAGACTAAAAGGGTGGTAGTCAGATCAGCCTTCTGCTTCATTTCTAGGCTAGTCACGCTGCAGTCACAGTTGCACTTGACCCAAGGGAGTGCTCTCTAATAAACAGGTAGTGAAGCAGCTGGAAGAGGACAAGACAGACAGACAATCAGGAAACACCACAAGGATATTGAGCCATGAAGTTCGGGAGTTGTTAGTTCTAATAGACATGAGGAAGCAAAAATAATTTTCCTTAGGTCTTTCTCACCAGCAAGAAGGTCACCAGAAGACACAGAGTCAGGAAAAACAGTTATTGAATTTATAATTCCCCAGGACACCCTGTAAGTTAATGAAGTCTGTGTGCAGGAACGGGGGAAGCAGCCATTGAGGTAATACCAGACAATAAATCCTAGCGAGCAATAGGCAATGCATCCTGAACTGTCTGCACTAGATTCAGTCAGCTCTAAACACAGGACAGGCAGCACTGCAGTTAAGCTGAGAAGATTCAGTAGTTTTTACCACTGCAGGAGAAAATTAACTTTATCTGTGGAAAAAAAGAAAGCTGGTGATTTTAGAACTAGTGCTGGTCCTATTTTTCCTCATGAGAAGCTAAGACACTGAGCGGCACCTCTGCAGAACAGTGCCTTCAAGAGAGGCCTACGGAGTTATGAGCATGTGGTTCTAGACAAGCCCATTAATTGATAAACCTGCTATAAACAATTTTACTTCATTACAGTGCAACCAAATCACATTTGGTTTTCTAAACTAGGCACACAAGCAGCATGACATCATTATGTAACATTCTGCTTCTGGCATCACGTTACCATTCACTTACTCCCCATGGGCTCCTATCAACAGCCTCTACACACTCCAACCTCACTGTATTTCACAAGTGAGTCCCAGCACTGTGGCTGTCCTGGCCACAAGCTGTTGCCAGCCTATACAATGTTTTCCCTAAAAATTTATTCTGTATATTTTATTATTAGTGTGGCATAAACCAGCCAAGTCCCTCTCAACATCCAATTACTGAACTTGCAGGATGCGCACAACCAGATGGTAACATCAGTAGGTAAAGCATGGTAACAGCAGCAGGTGACCCCACAAGCAACATTCCTGATGAAGAGTGTGGTTACCTGGGGAGAACACCACAAACAGGAGGACTAAGAACAGTCCTGAGAGGCTGTTATGTATAGCACAGACTAAAGACACAACCAGGTCTTCTCAGATCACCACTTTTTTACCTCCATTACCCAGTACAGTATATGCTTCAGAACTGCTTGGGTTCACTCAGATCTGGACTCCACCCATGACGATGAACAGTGGACAGGTTCAATCTTGATGCTGAACATCCTTCATGTTGGCCACCTTCCTTTTCTCTTTCACCCCATGTTTTAAGTTAGGCAAACTCCACAGCACCACCTTGTGATAAGAAGCATCAAGTGCAAGGTAGGCACACGGTGACCACCTGGGGCCACAGATCTAGAGGTTGTGTGTCTGGGTTCCTGAACTAGCTGCTGAATGCTCAGTGCTGGAACAGTCAGACTCTGTTGCCACCCAGCAGTTCTGCCTTTGGAACTGGAAAGCTGACCTCCATTTGCAGCCACACGTGGTGACTGCAGCTAAGAACCAGGCCTTACAGATGTGAAGTCTTCAGAACACAGACTGCTTGAAGGAGTGCCTAAATTTCAGCAGGCTTTTTAAATAGTAAGAGCATAAACACTCCAGAACATACACTCTGTGGACAGGGTAAAACAAATTCATCAGTGAATGTCACAGAACCCATGTGAAGACACTGATGAAAGCTACCAATAACATTCATGCTACATTATCAACGCTAACCTCTTTTACAATCGTTTCTATAAGAAATGAGTATTTTTCCACCTTTAGGTTTGCGGGGCGGGGGCAAATGGGTTACATGCATATGCTTGCTGTTTATTTTTTTTTAACAGGTTGGAATCTCAAAAAAAAAAAAGTTGCTGGGCTCATCTTAAGTGTTGTTTCAATCCAACAGATGGCAAGAAAAGACCTAATCTTTGGTCTGCACAGAGCTGCATTCAGGACCCAGCCTTAGACTTCACCACCTAGCCTACAGAGGCAATCTGCACTGCACGGCAAGTGTCTCAGCAGAAGCCAAGGAAATGGCTGGAAGAGGCATGCCTAGGAGGCCACCTCCAGAAAGGAGAGACAAGAGTTAAAGGGCTGAAAGGATATTGCCGACAAAAGACCTTCAACAAATAAAGCTTTCAAGCTGAGTAAGCCATCAAATGACAGGATATTGAAATGGCTGCCTGCTTCCAAGGAAGCCAGTGCTATGCTCCATCGCTTGCATCTGTGGCCAACTGAGTAATTCAGAAGAAGTGAGCAGATAAGGCAGGAAAAGCATGCTACAGTAGCTGTATTTGGGTTGGCTTTCCACCCATGATCTCATTTTCACTGCTACAATAAACATAACTCACCTTTACACAAGCAGTCCTTTAAGCTGCTCTACAAACTTGGACAAGTCAAGAACTGTGTTACACTGCATGCCAGTTTATCTTCTGTTTCACAACAAGGTTTGTTTCCCTCCCTGTTCTGGCAGGAACAGATTTCTGCCGAAATTGAAAGGGGATCTATTTTGACTAATAGCAATTCTGGAATTCATTTCTAGTTCTGCTTCTGAACACTCCAGTCTAAGGAGGCAAATCTGTCAAGATGATTTGCTCTAGATGTCACATCTAGCTTGAGCACCAAGAGCTGTGCAAGTACCACAGAATGAGTTCCAGGTATGAGTTCTGATAGTCAAAGGAATACATGAAAAAGGTCATTTTCTGAAAGTTATTCCCATGAGCCCACTGAGGAAAATCAGCATTGTGACACTAAGTGTACATTTATAGCTGTAGTTGATACATTTTAAATCAGCATCGTGTTTGAAATTCTGGCATGCTATGTAGCATAAAACAGATACAATTTACAGATTACTTGCCTTTCCCATCTGTTGCTGAAGCCTCCTGTAAATGTCTTATTGACCTGAAAAATAAAGAGTGGATTAGCTCTAAGTTTTACACTCCTTTTTCTTTGCAGCTCTCTAGAACACTGACAAGTTTCATTAGCTCTTTACGGCTGGGGTACGCTCATAATTAACTGTGATTAGTGTGCTTGGCACTGGGTACTCGCACCAATCTACCTAGCCCAGGCACTTAGTTCAAGTGTCTGTATCTCCTTCTGATTAGAAAGCTGATTGCTAAAGCCTACTTCAGCCTACAGAGAGCTTTGTGGGAGGGAAGGAGCAGAGTGAGAAACTGGGGCATTTTCCAGCATAATGCTTTCCACTCATACAACTAAGCTGAGCTACTATTCAGAGTACTGCCAAGCATTTGGCATCTTACTGCTCTTTTAAGCTCTTTTCATTTAAAATAGTTGATTACAGCTTACATGTCTACATAGGCACTTACGTAACAGAAGCTACCCTGCAGGAATGTAAATTCAAGGGCCATGTCTTAGTCACCTTGCTCACATGAGTCATCCCAGCAGCTGCAGTGACGCTACCCAGACGAAAATGCAGCAGGATTTTACGTCCTGGACCTTACTGCCCGTTTGTGTTGGTACCACGACAATGCAGGAACACTAGTTACACGCTTTGAACTGTTACAGGGCAGTTCATCCAAACACACTTGTTCTTCAGATATGGTTCCTTTATGGAAAGCAGGTTTTGTACCAGCACATCACAAAGTAGGACATATGGATTCTGGCATTGGGGAGCAAGAGCTGCAACTGTACAAGTCACCTTTGTTATAGGAAATCAGAGCGCTTCTACAAATAAAGTTAGTATTCCTGCACTTTTATTTGCCATAACCAAATGCTGTCAGCCTCAGAAGAGCTGCAGGATTTTAACAGGAGCAGGGGAAGGAACAAATGGATGGTGCAAATTTCTTGGAAGACATTTCCCAGCCTTGGCAGAAGGCCACCAAGACTGTGTTGGGCTTTGCCCTTACCCAGAGGACGACTGGGAAGGTCAGGACTGCTGAAACCCACCATCACAAGTCAGGCTGAAGCTTCCTCCCATCTACTGAGCAACATGCATGTCTGTCTTTACACACATGCATACATGCATTATGAAACGGTTCTCTGAAACATGAGTTACACACTCCAAAGTGATGACATGTTCACTACACAGACATTTATTCTGTGTTTCTGAAAAAAATACAGGAGATACTGGAGAAAAATAAGAATATTCTGTGTTTACTAACCAAGGAGCCAGAAGCTCTTTCACATCCTCTTTTAAATCCAGCTGTTTATCCAATTAAGACTAAAATGAATTTAGAAGATAAATGTTCTGACTAACTGGCAAGAAGCAACAATAGTGTTTATCTGTGTTTTGGTTGAGTTTTATATAACCAACATTATTTCTTGCCAAATAGAGTGGAAGGAATACAGGGAAATGCTCCCTATGGGATTATTTCTTCTAAACAGACAAGTAAAAATGCAGTTACTCTGCTTGAAGGCAGCACTGACTGTAGACAGCACTACTGTTTTAGAATTTAGCAGCCTGGTTTCCCACCAAAGGCGGTAAAGCAAACCCCCATTTCTCAGCATAAGAAAGTCAGCACTTCTGCAGAATGTCAAGTTTCAAAAGCACCTATAGCCTGCACTTAAATCACCACCCACCTCACCCCCCCCTTAAACATCCCCAAAACAAATATCTTTCACAAGATTGCAGTCTTAAGACTGATACAGTTTTAAAGTTAACAGAATGCATGACTCCGCAGGGTCAGCTTTTTCTTCGCTTTGGCAGTATCTTTAGGTCTAACCAGCAATCAATGCCCTTTAGCTCAGAAACGGCTCAAGGCATCAGGGCTCAGAAACCACACGGCACACAGTGACTCACCATACCACTGGAAAGAGGATGGCTCCACAACACAGCAAGTCTACCAGGAAGAGGATTTCTTTCCACAGTCCATATTCAGTTGTCCCCTCTTCCGTGGACTCTATGATGATATATGCCACATTTGCCAGTACCTACAGGGCAAAACACACTTAATGGTTTCAGACATTTTCCAAGGACACACCAGACGCAGGCTGTCAGTTCAGCAAAAGCTGTCCCAGGGTTACAAAAAGAGCCCGTTCAGTAACATCAATAACAATTCTGCAGCTCTATGTTAAGAAAAAGTCACCTGTTCATCAGCATCTACACAGGGTTTACAGAAATAAAACTGATCGGAACTTATTTCTGCTGACATTCAGAAAGTAGTCCCTTTGTTATATAGTATGCTGAACCTACTGTACTGGAGATAAAAAAGCAAAATCTATTATAATACAAAAAAGGGACTGCGTACACACATCTAACACTTTAAACACGTTCTAAATTAAGACAGTAATTCAAACCAGTCATCAACATGTTCTGTAGTCCACACCTGAGCTCTGTAAGAGCCTCAAACACTAATGATACATTTCTGGTTTTGCAGCTGGGTAAGGGATTTCATCTGTAAAGGCAGAAAAACTGTCCTGGCTGCAACAAATAGAAACACTGCCCTCCCATCTACTTCAGTTCCTGGAGCAGGAGACAAGCACTGATCACTGAACACACTGGCAAAGTTTCCCTCAGACCCAGCTGGCCTACAAGTCTTGTGGTTCCTCCCCTTTTTTTCCTTAAGCCCATTCAGCGAACACTTCAGAAGCAGCAGCTTTATCTGCTTAGTAGCTTGGCATTTTTTTGCAGCCCAAGTTTTGCCCCAGCATGAACATACCTACCTTACAGCTCATTGTTCACTTGCTGACACTATTTGATCACTATCACCTCACACTCAGTGCAGGGAGAAAAGTGGGGAAAATGTACAGAAATAACTTCTGGCCCAGGAAACTCCAGTTCAACTTCTATTGTAACCAATAGGCTCATACCAGCAGTAACTACAAAGTATTTTGTGAAGGATTCACAGCCCTTTACAGTTTGCACCAGCAGCTCTCCCACAAGATAGTATCGACACTGCTCGGTCCTCACCTGAAGCGGGATGACAATCATGAAAATTTTTTTGTCTTTGTCTGACAGGATGTGTTTAATGAAAGCCCAGCCTGTACCAATAAGGGCAATAGTGATGAACAGAAGAGCACCCTTCAGTCTGAAAGAGAAACAGATACTGCAGTGAGAGACTTTATTTTATCACACTTCCTCTTCTGCCCAGGTTCTCTCCTACAATCAGTAAAGCCACAAACCCAAACAAATGCCTTGCTATTCAGAATTTTGGCAAGTGATTATCCTACAACAGTGAAGCAGATGTACTTGCTTACAACGGCGTATCACACAGCAATATTACGCTTCAATCACAATTGTCAATATACGCAGTTTTCCTGGGGGAGTCATCCATTCACCACCACGAACAGGAGAAAACACTGCCAGCTGTACCCTCTTACCATTCACACCAAGAACAAATTAGATACTTGAATATTAGCATGAACAAAGAAAAGCAAAGCATTTCTTATCCTTTTACTCCTCCGCCCACATAAGTGCCAATTCTCTGCAGCTGCCCTCTAGAGCTTTCCCTTCACACACGCTGATGGTTGTCTTGTCACTCAGATCACAGTACCAAAGAATCAGCAATTTTCAAGTTTGCTCGGGAGGGGCACAGCCGCACAGGGAATTCAGTTCCACGGTTTGAATCTACCACGTCAATCTTCTGACATACTTACAGGTGAGTGATGTAATAAACAACAGCCCAGCCTTCAATAGGATATCCCTGAGAAGAAATGTAGTGATAGTCGATCTGGAAACAGAAAATACAGCATGGTACTTCACACGCTGCTCATCAGCCATATCCATAAAACAGCTCTGCTTGACAGCCACTTCATCTTTCATTTTCCAGTCAGTATGTATGAACCCTTCCTCCCAAGGCATTCTGGTTTTGTTTGGCGACAATGCAGCCATTTCCCTCCACTGGATTTCCCAAGTGTTAGTGGATTATCTCATACAATCTACATCCTTCCCTGCACTGCTCCCACACTTAACTGGAGTTATACAACTGTATTTGAAACCTATTTATTCATTCATTGTTCAAGTGCAGTTGTATTAGGTGACTAGAGGCTTTCTAGTTTCATTTTAACTGGAAACCAGATTTAATTCATTAGACTCCAACAAATGCTTGCAGCAGTTATCCTGTCATGAACATGAAGGTGAAGATCACGGCTGGCACAAACATTGAAGGATCAAAGGCTTGCGTTACCTTTAAGAGATCTTTCCAGTGGAAAGGCAAAGTCAACACAATACAACAGAGACTCTTACGTGTTGGAAGTGTTATAGTTTATCATGTTAGGTCTGTTACAGTGCACGATAATACTTCAGCTAAAGTAGTGCCTTTGAATTTCACAAACATTCATCACGGTTTCCATTTATTAACATTTACTGGAAGCCATGTAGGTAAAGCAGCACTGTAGCTCAAGCTTTCAGGCCAGCCTCAGATGTCCAAAACATCAGAATTCCTGGAACTCATTCAGCCCTCATACACGCTTGCTGCTTCACCACTTCAGGCCGTGATCTCAATTGGATTAAAAGTCAGAATTTGCTGATGAAAACTGAATCATGTCCACTGAACAGCTGCAGCTCAGTTCCAGTGCTTCAAAATGAAAGACCCTTCTCTCCCTGCCATTCTCCCCCAAAGCAGATCGCTCTAACTGCATGCCCTAGATTCCAGGTTTCTACCTCCTCATTGAACAACTTAAGGCAGAGACATTATACGTACTGCATGGAAGACTAAGGACAGAGATTTTGTGAACGGGAGGGCTGCCATTAGCCAGTGAATCTTAAATACATCATTTCTGGGAAAGAAAAAAAAAGAAAGAAGAGCATCGGTTAAAAGTCAACTCTAAGTCCCAGACCGAGCTGACAATTAGTGTAAAAGGATCCCCTTAAATGCTGCAGTCCAAGTTTTTGCAACATTCTGAACATTTCAGCTACATGCTCTACAGCTCTGATTTTTAATACTTGGGTTAACTAAAAATAATAATTCATAGGAACCTCTTGGATATATATATCATAACTGTTAGAGTTTGCTACATAGTTCAAACATTAATTACTCCCCCCTCCACCCCCAAATCATTGCACCACAGCACCAAGTGAAACCCAGACTACCAAATAATCAGATCACCAAGTGAACTTCAGACTAAGTCAGAGGCAAAGCCAAACTGGAACCAAAGGTGCTCCTGACTTCTGTTGCTATGCTTCAACTATTAAGAAGCACGGTTTTCAACATGGAATTCCTACCGCAAACACACAAAGTGTTTGTGACTTTCCACTCCCATAAACTGTCATTCCCCGTATGAAAAATTTCATGTACTTTTTCTTGTTAAATAGTGTTCTCCTTTTGTCACCAACTACAGGAATTTCCTGTTTATTCGTTGCCACAATATATTTTAATATGTATACTACATATTAACGTACAGCTGGTAACCTTAGAACAATATTATGCAACAATGACACTGAAACAGCTGTTTTCAACTATAAACTGTATGTGTTAGGCACAGAATATTGAGCCAGACTGCAAGTTACAAGGGATTAAATCTGACTGTGAATTGGGCATTATAAAAGGAGGAATAAAAAATAAAAATCAAAGCAGGCCCGTACCTGTCACTGACACCGAACTACTCTGCTTACCTGCGTTTACGAAGTACGTGGATCCATACAGTCCCAGACAGGAAGAAGAACATAGCCATGGAAACGTAAAGTTTTGGCAGTGGGATCTCACCCGCTGAGAGGTAGCTTTCAGGATTCTTTTCCATAATTTCTATCTGAATAGTAAAGGTGCGTTATGTGTAAAGTTCACCATCAAATTCACTCATTCACTTTTCTGAAGTGGTGACTGTTGTGAGACTCTTACAGAAAATAAAAGCAACTCTTCATCCTCAAGAACTCAGAACACTTTGCAAAATTACACCCACAACAATAACTCCCTTGAAAAGCAGAAAAGGGCAGAGCTTCCTTCCAGCACTTTAGTGATGCAATGTAATTTAGAAAGGCAAAGTAACTTCCCCAAATAATAGTTGCTCTCTATACCAAGCTTAACAGAGTGTGCCCACCTTTGACTCAGAAACAGTACCTACAACCTTGCATTAAAAAAAGCAGGTTTTTTAGCACAGTCTTGAGTGTGGGGAGAGTGACACAACTGAAAAATTCCCTCCTAAGTTTACTACAGTGGATTTCTTCCCCTGTTGAAGGCAAAGGAAGCACTCTGCTGCAAGCCTGTCACCCTGTGACTGAGAATTTAACATCCTGTTTACACCTCTAAACAGCTTGGTTATATGTGCTAGGACTTCATTAAAATAATGCACCAAGACTAGTTTGCAGGACTGAAACTGTCCTGCACCTCTAAATACAACAAAGCAACAATTCAAAAACAATCTTCTAAACGTAAAGCCTCAGAAGCAGATTTAAAGCAGTCTAGTGTGAGTTAAGGTGGGGCTGCTAAGCTTCATCACCTACATATTCCCTTGCTTTTCCCTTGTAGTAGCATCAGCAGAACCACAGAAAAAGCTGTTCAGAGGTCTGATGTAGCTGAGAGTTACCTCGGGCAGAGAGAGGATTTGTTACAGAATAGCTCACTACTCAGCAGCACGGATGCCAGCATGAGCACAGGAACGGAAAAAATGGAAAGCCTAAGCTGTGAGAATTCACTGGCTCAGAAGGGCACAGGACCAAACCCTTGGATGTTAAAAGCGATAGGACATTCACTCTAACAAATTGCCTTTAAGATGTGCATCTAACACTGTAAAAACACATCTTTAATTAAGCCAGCAAAAGAAAAAACACCAATTTCACAAATACCAACAATTTAGATTGCAGCGACAGCCTTAGTATCTGCAATTGTGTAAAGAAGAAAGTGATTTTTGAGCACAGCAAAACACGAACAGCTGGTTTAACTCCCATCTCATTGCAGCACCTAGTCACAGCTGTGTAGAATGAACCCCGCGCACACGCAGTCTTCCCAGACATTTCTCCAAAACTAGTATTTTAATTCTTCTTACCATAGTTGCTTCCTTCAGAAATGCCACTACAGAGATTAAAGGCACAACTCTGAATCACTTCCTGCCCAATATATACACTCACTTAGAGCGAGCGCTTGGTTTAGAACTGAGAGCTGTGTATTTCAGTCTAAGTGAACAAGTTAATTATACTTTAGAAGCTATACTCACATCAAGACTAAATAGACGCTGATCATTAGTCGGTCCATCACTGCCAACACACTTATGGAAATATAGGCTGTAGAGACCTTCTTGGTTATCAGAGCTGATGTTAAAGAAGAACTAAAAATAAGGAATAGGGAAGTCAGCATTCTTCTCATTCACAACAGGGTTACCCTGGTAAAAAGCCATCTCTACTGAAGCATGAAAAAGTCAGTCATTTCAGGTCAGCTGGTTCCTTTCAGCAGCATACTGTTCTGAGGATACCAGCATATCTGCAAGTTTCAACAGAATTCCCAATGCAAAAATCACTGCACCTGTCTATGACTACACACTCTGGTAATCCAAGACGTTTATTGAAGGCACTAAGGTATCAGTGTTTAAATTTACCTCATAACAGAGAGAGGATACCAAGAACTGTTGTACATTTAACATCGTGAAGCGCAAAATTTTGACCATACTTGCCCTAAAGCATAAGCAGCTATTCTGTTCCTCCCCCAACACCACAAATTGTGATAGCTCTGGAAATGAGACTTGTGTCACACAACAGGATTTAAAATGTGTTTGTTTTGTAGTAACCAGCAATCACAAGTGAACCGGAGTGCTGAAACAAAGCATTAATCTGGATTCAGACAGAGTATCTTCCCCTTAAGCGAGTCAGCAGTGAGGTCACAGCTATTTGTTGTTAGAAATCTGCATGCACTGCTTGCCCCACAGTAAGCTTTAACATGCTGAGGCTCGCAGACTAAGATATTTAGAACTGCATCACACCAAAGAGTTTAAAAACAGCTCCCCCACCTTATGAAGATTTCCAGCACTTACTCTTAACAAGAGTGCACTCAAAACCTCTGAGCAATCAGAGGTGCGTCTATACACAACGTAGGACAGTGAAAGAGCTGTCTGCACACATTAAGAGCAGACACGGCCAGATACTCTACCTGAAATGAAAAGGTTTCTCTGTCACTGTGAACAGGATGTTTATGTTCTATTATGCTCTGCAAAAAGGAAAAGAGACTTTTAGATATTTAAGACGATAACTACCACATTTGGCTACATCAATCAGAACCATAGAACGGTTTGGGTTGGAAGGGACATCAAAGATCATCTAGTACCAACCACACTGTCCATGGGCAGGGACACCTCCCACCAGATCAGGTTGACTCAATCAGAACAGCATTCTCTATATTTAGAGTGGATGCTGAGAGCAAGAGAAAATAACGCTCTGCACTTTCTGGCTATGCTTGTACTGGAATATTCCCCCAGGTTCTTTCTGAACGAGAACAGCAGATAGTTTCTTACCTGGGAGGATGTTGTACTTCGCTTGGACTTCTGATCTAGAGATAAAAGTATTAATGGTACATTTAGATTGTATGTATTTAGACATCCTCGTAGATTACCCACCATTCACATACTACCAATACTTTTCTCAAATCTTCCTGTACTTGTCTGCATGGCAGTTTCCGAGATAATCATTAACAGATTCTTTCCCAGTCTCTCCTTACTCTCCCAGGACTCTTTCCACAACTAGAATTCATTCTGAACATATCTGCAAATGCTACAACAGGCTTGTCTACTATTAAACCTTCTACAAAAGTCTACCCAAGAAATCTTTCCAACCTCCTCAGTTACAGCGATGCTGGAGGCAGATGCCCTGTATCAGATGCAGGCTACAGCCTTGTGTCATGCAGTCTACAGCTACGACTTTTAATGTTATGACCGAGTACTGTTAACCTCACTGACTAATCTTAGCCTGGACATTCGTACATGGCCTGACCCACATAGGAAAGTCCTAATTAGCCCTGCAGAAGGAAAAAGTTCTCAGCCCTCTACTAAGCAAGGTCCCAGTAAAAACAAACCCCAAACCAACCCCGAAAGCATAGGTGACCCGATTCTGAACTTGAGAAAAATTGACAGGAGACTTGAATAGAGCAGCATGTCGAATTCACAGTATCACTCCACTCCAATAAGAAGCTTTTCAAACATAAGGTCACCCCATTCCACCAGGAAGCAAAAGTTCAAGACTTAAGCTTTGCTCTAGGCTCCCGTGTCTCAGTGCACTGTCAACGTCCATGCTACGCTTTTTAATGCAAGAAAAAGCAAAACGAGAACTGTCACATCAATTCTCTTCAGTGCCATCCAGCTCTAGTGCTTGACTTGTTAGAACAGCTGTGCAAAATTTTCAGTGATATCATGCCTTGTGATATGGCAAGCCAAGACAGACTGAGACTACTTCAGCTCAGACTGCTCAGCACTCTGAACTGAAGCCTAAACTCTTCCAGGAAGGGATAACATGAACTGTTTAGAGCTAATCCCATCAGAGCTGAGATTATAAAATCGTTTTGTCTGCTGGTCTGGAAGCCAGACAAAGATCTGTGCCTCCAAAAGAGGTTACAAGTATAGTTACTTGTACATCTCCATAGCTTCTAAGTGATTGACTAGATATCAACTCTTTATATACATACAAACTCATACAAACATTGGCTGGAAAGAACCTGTGGGTTCTGACTCAAAGCATGCCTAGTGTCACACTGGACCTGGGTTTGTTTAGTCAAGTGTTTCAAACCTCAGAGGACTGAGGTTCTACAACTTACGCAAATGATCTTCTACAGTGCTGCAAGACCTAACTAGGAAAGTCTTATTTTCCCTCCTAACATCAAATCTGAGATACCCAAGACTTTGTAAGGGGGAACAGTCACAGGCTGCATTATGTGCCACTACTAAAACCAACCCGGCATTCTTATCCTTTCTAACCTCCCTTCAATCAGTTGTTGGTGGCTTCCAAACTCCCCCTTGGCCTTCTTTTTGCCAGACAAAAGACCTCAACTCCTCCTCATAGGTACTACAGGTCTCCCAACAGTCACATAAGGTCTCTCCTGGATCGACAGAGCTGGTTAACACAAATCACTGAGCCGGAGAGGCTCCAGCCCAAAAGGAAGCTCTATGCACAGCTTTACACAAGACTGTGCATCAAGTTTTGGCCAAGGCGACCCCAGAATGTGACCACAGTACGCTGCTGGATGCACATCAACAAGGAACTAGCAGCGAGGGCACATATAGGCTTACCTTCGCTGCCTGAGTTTGGGTTGATCTTTGCAGGATTTTTATCCGAATCACTGCTCTGCTCCGAAGTTTTTAGCGGCTTGGTACTTGAGGCAGTAACATTTTTCTCAGATATGAATGAAATATTAGGTAACAAAGAAGCAGCTTCTGCAGAGAACCGAACTGTCACACTAAAACAAAGTTTTTACACAAAATGAAAGCAAATCGACATTCATAAAGAGGCTACCTGTCATAGCCTACATACACCAAATAAAGGAAAATCAGCTTGTCCTGACTTGTTTTTCTTACCACAGAACAGGCAAACAGTTGCTACTGTTAAACAGTTACAGCTGTTCTTGCAAAAGAAAGCAACACAGCTTCCAAGCTACTTCAATAAAACAGATGATTTGAGATCAACAATAAAACAGCACATTCAGTACAAGAGCTGCTTAAGTGACCCAAGACTTGAAGTTCACATCTAAATTGTGCTGAAGGCATGATCCTTTCGCCCTGCATCTCCCTTTATCTCTCCAATATACAGCAACAATTTCTGGTCCATTCTATACTGCAGGTTTTTTTTTTTCACCTCCTCTCAACTCTCGCGTAACTCATTAAAAAAAAATCAACTATATGCACAGCAGCTTTCCAAGCTGTTAAAGATATTTCACAAATGTTACATTAGCTTCAACTAGAGAAATAACTTTAAAATGTAGCGTACACTATTTACTCACACTTTAGCTTTGAAGTCCAGAAGTAAGATTACAGCAGAGACATCTTGCTCTGGTTTTGTTTTCAATACACAGTAATCCACTTCTTCATCCTGGTAATACAAGCAACACATCTTTGAAGAGCCCTACTCTTTATAAGCTAAGAGACATGTTCCCTACCTGCCCCAGGCAGAGGTTACCATTCTTAGCCCATCAAGTTGGAAAACTGAATTATCTTTAACAGTCTGCCCATGGTTCAGGGCCATGTGCCCCCTCCACCCCTTTTATTTACGTATTTATTTATTTCTTCTAATCATTCCTGAAATAAGATAGACTATGAGATGTCCCCAGTTTAGAAAGGTTCATATCCCTTACTCTTACCAGGTAAGTGGAGAACCCATCGTTCCTTGTCCGATCCAAACTGAACCCCACCTACGAGACAATTGAGAAGAATCTGTCCAATTAAAACAGCTCAGGCTCCCCTGGTATCAGAAGCCAAACTACCACGGAAAGAGTCAAAGATACTGCTCTCTACTTACTCTCTCAACCTACGTTTAAGGCAGAATCCAGGTAACTTTTCTCATTACATAATTATATAGAAAAAAAAGAAAATATAATTAACTTGCTGCTTCATTCATATCTACCAAGAGTAAAATATATACTGATTCAAACCCAAACTAATTTAGAGTACCCTCTGTTCCTAAACTTTTAAACTCATTTCATTAATTTTCCAGATGGCTTTGAGGAAAGCATTTAATACTTTTAGTAATGAAGAGGTTGAACTGTGCAGAAGAGTAAGAACACAGGTCTGTTTTCTACCCTGGTATTTCAGTTTCTCTATTAAAATCACTAACATCATGTGCTATATAACATGTAGTGTTAGAGTTCTCTAAAAATTAGACAGTCACTGCTCTGGAAACCTCCTGGTATCATGACTACAAGTTGCACTGCAATGTGACAACACAACAATGTGAAAATCTCACATCAGAGGACCACTTAGGAAACCTATATTTGATATAAGCTCTATATATGTGCACTGAGTTCAGCAGAGGATTTCTGCTAAGTTGAAGTTTATCCTTAAAGCAGAACGGCCAGTGCCCAAGGATAAATCTCACAACACACATATCCTCCTGGTGGGCTCACAGCAGCACCACCAGTTAGGGTGTGAAAGCATCAACACAAGGGCAATTTCACAGCAAACTTAACACAGTCATTAGACAGACGCAAAGTAACTTACTAATAAGCTACTCTTGTCATCAGGGCCCACAGGTGGCTTCAGTGAAAGGCTGCTGACATTGACTTTCATGAAACCATCCTTGAAGAAGCCAAAGGTATTTAGGTGCACTTTCTGCCTCACATCATCCTATAAGAAAGGAAATTAAGTTTATAAATCACATACAGAGTCATCTGCAGCAGCAGGCAAAGAGGAAGCAAGGCGACAGAGACTGACACTTAAGTATTCATGCAAAACATCTATCTGATCATACCAAGAGTAAAGTTCTGGAAGATTGGGCTAAGAACTGCAGAAGTACAATAAGTTACCTCTCTTCCTTTACCCCCAGTATTAATTTTGACGTGTCTGCACAAAACACTCCAGATGCATAAGTATCACCCCCTGAAAGAGCAGGACGCTAATCCTGACACAGCTAACGTGTAATCTAGCTGGAATAAAATCGCACTAATAGAATTGAGTTAGCCTGCAAATAACCAGATGGTTCCCTTAATGCTCAGAAGGGGGGGAAAAAAGTTAGTGACACATGGCCCAAGGCGGATGCTTTGTTCAACAGAGTATTAGAGCTGTGCTGTCTTCAGGTTCTAGGTCACTTAACGTGCTTGGAAGAAGAGCCCATCTGGTTCATTTAACACACTCTCAATAGATTTTTCCAGTCAGAATAGAAGATTAATACTAGCGCTTTACATAGTACATCAAACATATCTCACCACATCTGGACAGATATGCACCTATCTGGGGGATTGGGCAGACGGGAATATGAGGGGAGATATACACAGTGTCATCCAGCCACAAGGTGTTTTGCAGATTGTGAACATAACTAGAGACAGCTGTTTAATTCAGAGGACTTGCAAAAGCCCTTCATTTCCACTTCAGTTTATTTGCTCTGCCAGTTTACTAATACACACCCCACTAACAAAAGATAATTAATCTGTAACACACACTTTTCTACCCGGTTTTATCTCAGCCTTGAGTGCTTAGAGTTTACAGACTTAGTTGACAAATCCTTCAGCTTTACATGATCCCACACACACCATCACCAGTCGCCACCCTCTCCAAAAGCACCTACTACTCCACACATTGACAGCTTAAAGATTTCGGCTTCCTAGTAATTGTCTCACCTCACAGGAGGTTTAATAGGTTGGAAGAATCTTGGCTTTTATCTCTACTGACTCAACCGCTGGCTTCAGAAATACTCAAGTGTAAGTTTACAACAAAGGTGTGAAGCCGCACAAGTGAGCGCCTGAGTTGTTAGTGTATAGACATCCTTTCCACTGACACAGGCTGCACTAATGGTTAAGTCTGCCTCTTCCAGGAGGAATGATCTGGGACTCCTCACTAACAGCTCACAGTCAAACCAATCCAGCACATTCTCAACTTATTTCTGTCAAAATCTCCCCCACTTCTTCCACTCCTTTACGATAAAAATTGATCCTGCAACACCTGAACGAGATTACAAGAAAGTGGTATCCAAGATCCTATAGCCCAGAACAGGCAGAAAAATATTCTCTAACATCTTACCCAAAATCTAACAGAGACCATGCTACCAGAGCAGTGAAAGTTTCATCTGTGAGTGGTTACCTTTACATGGAAGAAATTCTACTATTTTTGTGAGACTAAGACTTACAATTTATCTAAGACTAAATGAATTATTGCAAAAGGTATTTTCAACTTGAGCAATTGAAGCTGGAGACTTACCAACATGAAAAAGCCACAAATATTTACAAACAACCACTGAAAAATAACACCTTCCAAATAAAAATTTAACATGAAACTGTAAACTCAAGAGTATCACAAAATAGGAGAAGTCCTACTTGCATTTTGAAAGCCAGTTAATTGGAAAGATAGCCCACTTAACTCAGAAATTTTCACTGCAGCTGCTAAACAGCACTGCCAGTCAGACAGTTCCCCTTGACACCAGTACATTTGGCCATTCGCTAGCATCCAACTTAACTGTGTGCCTGACAAAGGCCTTGTTTAAACCAACTTCCTCATTCTCTGCAACACTTTGCCATTCCATTACGCAAAACATAAGGCTTCAATATTACTGCATTCAGCTGTTAAGCCAACAACAACAATAATCTTCTTTTTGGTCAAGAAAAACACTCCCAACTACCGGTGACTTCTGGAGACTGCTGAAAATTGTTTTAATCAGCCTTCCATAACTTCAGTTTTTGTAGGTTGGGGAGGGAGGGGAGATTGTGAGGGTTTTTTCAACATATCTCTTTAAATAATCAAGCTGATTACAAGCGCTACTAGGGAAGAGAGCCTCCTTTGGCAAGGTTAATCAAACAGAAAAAGTGATTTGTTTGAATCTTGCTAGTGCAAAAGAAATAAATCGTTTTGTATGCTTCTATAAAGATAAAAAGTTAGTTTCAGAACAGGAAATCGCTCAGACTGTGGCTTGCTTTCCTGGCAACAAAAACGCTTCACTGTAACAAGCTAATTACAACGATAGAAGAATGAGGCTATTCCACCTTAAGCAATAGCAGCTTGTTTGAGGAAACCGAATATCAAACACCCATACAAAGCTGTGGCCTTTAGCTTGGCACAGTGTCAAAGCACACTTACAAGCAAGGAGCCCATGGCAAGAACACTAGAAGGGAGATTTCACTGCGAAAGGGTGAAGTTGCTGTAGCCTGATGTTTACATAAACACTGTAAAGCAGCAGATGAGGTAGAAAGAGAGACTGTGCTCTAACAATAAAGATCATGTTTATACAGGAGGTGGACAAAGGCATTAACACACTTCCACTTTCCACGGGGCTTGGTAGGTCAGTGTTGCAACTCACACAAAATACCTACAAAACAAAAGCCATAACCCACTTTGATCATACAACCCAGCAAACACGGTGTAGTCATTGATCCAGGCAGCTAAAAGACACCCTAATAGGAACCAGAAGCTGTAAAGGTGGCTGATGAGAACATTTGCTTGAGGCCTGTTTGAAAGTTTTCTATGTAAGGGAAAAATATCACCCCAGGAGAAGTTCTTCCAGCACTCAACTGCTGGTCACAAATTCCTCAAAACAATCATGTAACCAGCAGCACAAACCTCCTAATTTATTGCTTCAGATAAGAGTTTACTTTTTCTGAAGCAGAACAAGATTCATGTGGTTGCTCATGAGACAACTATATGGTCTGGAAAAATCTCTAGGAGTAAGTCATGACTGTGCCCCTGGCATTCACTAGATGAAGGGGAACTCCTGTAAAAATTTGGCACTCTCTTTAAACTGCTACAAAAACACAGTAACATTGGTCCTAGTCATTTATCACTTTACTAACATCTCCCAATGTTTCTATTGGCAAAATATTGCATGTTGCTGACAACAAGAGCAAAATTAACAACCTCATTCTGAAGATTTACAGAGCACTTCATGAACTCTACAGAAGCCCTTAAAAAGCATTGCCCTAAATGCACAGTTTTTGTTACTTAACAATCCTGCACCTTTTCATTTAAAACACAACAGACAGCAGCATTCTGGAGCTGCAGATCCCTGCCACGATCTGCAATGCCCCCAACAGCCTCAAATGACTGGTATTTCTGAAATATAGTCACAGGATGACAGAACACTCTTTCAAAGCACAACCAGAAGTCTTATCAAACCCAAATAAGAGAGCTATCAGCATCAAGATCTTCTTCTGCCTCGACTGATCGCTTAATTAGTGCGAAGAAACTACATTTAGAAGGCCAGTGAGACAACTACTCAGCCTTTTAGAGTGGAGTGACCAGGAAGACTACTGCAGTGTGCAAATTAAAACCAAAAGCAGCCCCAAGCCCCGTTCAGAAACCTCCCCCCAGCTCATGTCCAGCCTTCTCTTATCACACACAGCTTTCTGCCTCGCTTTTAACAGGACATGAATCATTTTCACCTTCAAACCGCTACAGTCCTGAGGCCCTTTCACACGCTTTGCCCACAACTAAGAAACAGACGGCAGGGATGGGGGCTAAGGGGACGCAGAGGAGAAGAAAGGGGAGAACAAGGTGGAAAACAGAACACGGCGGAGCCTAGCCAGGCTGAGGCGCATGGGGAGAGCCCAGAGACAAGCGAAGAGACAGAAGGGCCGGAGGCAGGCAGCGGGACAGAGCCGGGGGCGCAGGGAGGAGAACCCCGGCCCGCGGAAGGCGGGCAGGGCCAGGCCGGCCCCGCTCCTCCCCTCAGGCGTTCCGGAGGGACGGAGCCAGCAGGGACGGCGGCGGCGGCGGCGCAGACCTTACTTTGAGGGTGAGGTGATGGATGCGGGCGCCGGCCGGGCCGGCCCAGAGCAGCCCCAGCACGGCCGCAGCCCAGCCCAGCACAGCCCCAGCGCCGCGGGCCGCCATGTTTGTTCCAGCATCAGCATCCTCTTCCGCGCCGCTTCCGGGGTCAAGGGGCGGGGCGGGGCTGCGCCTCCCGCCGGGCCGCGCCCGCTCGTCCCGGTGACCGAGGCACGCCTGCTCTCACCGGGGTTTGGTGGCTTCGCAGCCCTTTTTCTCCCTTTCTAGGACCCTTCTGGGCTCTGCCGGGTTGCCCCCTTCCCCGGCCTCTCGGTGCCCCCGGCCTGGCCCGGGCCTCTCAGTGAGGGCCCACAGCGGCCGCTGCCCAAGGGCAGCCCGCCGAGTCTTCGTGGGGCGGTGTGTAGCGAGGCCCTGCTTTGGGGTGAGGCGGGACGGAGCTGCTCTGCCCCCAGGTAAAGCCCGGAGCTCTTCCCACCTTAACCTTCAGCCGCACAGCATAGATCATGGGGTTGTTGCTTCCAGCTCAGCCGTGGGTCACCCAGCAGGACTCAGCGTCTTTCTGGGAGCTATGGTGAGAGCAGATGTCTGAGCATCAGGCAGTCCAAACCACTGGAAAACTGCCTTTCTGTTTAAAGCGTTCCGTTTCAGAGGTGCAGATGCTGTGGGTTTGTCCTTGGGGCTTTTTTCCACATTCAATATAATGTTTAAATCACCTTCCTTCCCCAGTCTTTTTTAATAAAAAATTAACCTTTGTGAAAAGCTGAGAATCTGGCATCAGCTACATTGAGTATTAATTCTAAATATCACAAAAATATATGTATCAAAACAAAGGGCTTTCAGCTTCCTTACTAGAATAGCATTGAAGCTGTTGAACTATTTGAAGCTAGGAGCTGTAGTCCCACTTAAAATGGCAAGCGGATTGGGCCGACTTCTTTGTTGCTTAAACTGAGAGTAACACAAGCAGAAAACTGAACATGAATAGCAGTAACTAAAATGGCTTTTAAGCTAACATACTGCTGAAAAAGACTACGCACTGTGTTTTCCTTATGGGAAGCTATTAATATAAATGTAATTCTTCACTGGGGAGTCCTGTACTGTCAGCTCCTGGAACTCAAACGTTCTGATTTTCCCTTTCAGTGTATGGAGTAACAACGGTGCAAGTTTCTTCATCTACAGCTGGATAAACAACTGGATTGGGCCAGGTGAGTAGTAAAATGCAAGGGAGAGTGAAAAGGCAGAGACAAATCAATAGTCTTGATCTTTATAATAGACACATTATGTAGAATTTCCCATTACAGACATAACACAGGTGTTAATGTACATTTCTTCTTAAAATGTCATTTTCCCCTTTTAAACTCTTAGGTAATAAATGCAGAAATCTTACCATCAGCCAAAGAAACACCAGAAAATATTTGGAAGCATGAAAAAAGTCAACCTGTTTTTTTCTAGTAGGATTCTTTCCCTGGGCAGTGACTTGCACATGCCACTAGATGTCCTGTCAGCATCAGGCCTTGTGTGGCTACACCCCCCAGATTATGAGAAGCCAACATAGCTACAAACAGCAGATACTTTATTCTAAAAAGATAACTCTGGTCCAGACGTTTTCTTGAATTTTTTTTTTTTTTTATGTTGTAATTCTTATAATTCCTGTGCGCAGGCCACGTGGGAAGCCGGGAGACTTTTGACTCCTGAGAAACAGCTGCTTGCAAGCAGAGCTGCAGCGCAGGCTTTCATGCCTCGCTCCACTGGTATCAGGCACACTTTGGCTACTGCAGCGGTCAAATAGCATGAGGCTTTCCCCTGTCCTTCTGGAGACTGGTTCAGCTGCAGATCCCTCCTAGTCAGAATATGCTTCCTCATAGCAGTTGGGGATTTCTGTGCCACAGACTAGAAACTATCTGAAGATCTTTATTTTCATGTAACTCTCCACCAACTATTAGGGTACTGTAGTAACTCTTACATTTCCCACTTACCTAGGCTGAATAATCTCAAAGTTAGAATTTATAGCAGGTTTACTTTGGCTATGCATTTTCTAACAACTTGTACAGTAGAAGATGTCTCTACTTCAATTTACATTCCTGTCAATATTCAAACTGGCTGCCGTCTGTGACGGATGTGCTCTAACAGCAGCTCTCGCTGTTACATTGATACGTTTTACTGTAGCTTCCAGACAAAGCTCATTTTGCTATAAATATGCTGTTCTTAGCAAGTACAGTTATTCTCAGCTGTGGTGAAACATATTGAGCCTGGATCTTTTTCCTTTACTCCTGCATTGTACCCAAACATTCAATTAAAACCTTTCACAGATTTTTTTTTTTTTTTAAGTGTATCATGGGCAAGTACTGAGATTGGATGGAAGGTGTCAGCAACGGCAGAAAAATCTTTGCATAAGGGTAGCATAGAGGTAGAGCTCAGTACAGAGCAAAGCAGATTAACTGTCAATTTGTTCACATACTCCATGAGCCAAGGTACAGGCATGTGCTGGAGCAGCAAGGCCTGGCCACTCCCCAAGGACATGGATTTGGGAGACAAGCATAACACAGACAACAGGGCAGGTTCCTCACCGTTCACTGTCCAGTCCCACAGTGCCCAGGAAAGGTGAGCGGAGCAGGGCCAGCGATGGCAGCTGGGAGCAGCCCAAGAGTCCAGGTCCTTAGCTGAGTTATGAGATTGGGGTAAGGCTGAGCTGGAAAGTCCATCTGCAGTTTAGGTGATGGTGACCAAGATGAGACATAGTCTAGCAATAGCCAGCCAAGTCCACAGAGATGAAGCAGGTCTGAGATAAAGACAGATATGAGCTAGGCTCCAGATCAACAGCGTCTAGAACCAGGCACGGCTGAGCACCTTCTACCAGCACCTTCTGCCCCATCGCTCAAACAAGACTGAGCCTTCAGGCCAAAGCTTAAATAGGGCTCGTGATTCCATGGACAGAGGGTGTGGGTGGAGGGCACAGGTGAGGTTGGTCAGGATCATTAAGGTTTATCAGGTCTTAATCAGGCTGTAATTAGGCCCCTCTGGGTCCTGATAGGGCATTTAAAGAGAACCCAAGTCCCCTGCTGTGCGTCTGATGAGCTGTCCTGTTGTTACAGCAGAAAGGAAACAGCTGTGATGGTCTCAGGCAAAGGTGTGGTCTCTTCCTTTCTCGGCGCTGTTTTAGTCCCGGTCTACGAGAGGCTACAAGCAACGTGTATGTTCCTTGTCTTGAATCTGGGTGATTTGAGTAGAAATATAAAAATAAAAGGGAAGCAGCTGCAAGGGTGATAACTCCGGGGGGAAAGGTGGGTCCTCTTCCTCTTGTATCCTGGAAGCAAGAAATGCCTGTATGTGCTCTGGAAGTTGTGATTTTTTTTCTTGCTTTGCATGAGTAAACAATCTAGAGAAAAGGGGTTTAAACTGAACTGCAGTTTAGGGATTTATTTTATTTTATTTAAATATCTTCTGAGTCATTCAGCAGCTAAGATGATAGTCTTCAAGTGGGATTGGGGCTTCCTAAACAAAGTCCTGGCCGTCCAAAAAGGGAATTGCTTCTACTTTGGCTTGGGTTCTACCTCTGGGATCACTGTGAATCACAAACAGGAGAGGTAAACACAGAATTTACAGGAATGAGCCCATATCTAAAGAACTGATCTATTCCCAGCGGGGCTGGAGGAAAGTTCCCACCAGCTTCAGCGTCGCTCAGATTTGGTTTGTACAAATTAAATAAGGATGTGTTAGATAATATAATTTGTAAGAGTTACTTTGAATTATTCTTTTGAGATTAGGATTTATTGAGCTTTCCAGCATCTTCAGCATAAAGGGCTCTTAATGCTCCCATCATTGTTAATTACATTAGTAATTAGGGATCAACCAAGCTGCAGGCCCTGCTGTTTTGGGCATGGCACAACTGAAAGGGATCATGTAAGTGGCAGTCCCTGTCTTGGAGAGCTCCAGGATAAATAAAAAGACAGTCAAAGACAGGAAGAAGTCCTCTACCAGAAGTATCCAGAATTGATTTTATTTAGTGTTTCTCTTGAACCTTTGTCGCCAGAGATTTTAATAACCTTTGATAGGTTTTTGGAATGGTCGATTCTAAGGTTCCAGCATAATACAAAACTGGCATTTCTGGCCTTTATCTTTCTGGAGCTGGTTAAGCATTTCTATCTTTCGGCATGGACAGGTTTCCCTGCCCATGCTGGTGTAACTGGTTTGCCTTGTTCCCCTCCCAGCTCTTTGTGCAGAAGAAAATTCCACAGCAAATTTACCTTGGATGATACCAGTGCTGCTTTACATTTGGTCTCCCAATGTTCTTTCTTTTCATTTATATATGGATTAATGTCTCAAAAAGTCGTGATGCGACTCTGTTGTCTGGTTTTGAAATCCATTCTGGATGGACATCGGGATTTGGTGCCCCTTCCTTGTGGAAGTACAGGCCCTTGGAAGGTTGTGGTTGCGCTCCAGGCAGCGTGGCAGGCTCCGATATTTGAATATGTTGGCAGCAGCAGGAAGAAGTGCTCTGTAAAATGAGTTGGACGACGTGTCTCTTGATCATGAAGCCAGACTTTAAAAGTAATAACTTCTAATGACGAAAAAAAGCGTTGCTTGTTTCTGTCTCTCTTCAAAGACAGCTGTGTGAGGAGCAGCTTTCTATTCATGTTCAATTCTATGGAACCAGGATAAAAATAAATGCAATTCAGTTATTAACATACCACTTGTCTTCATTGTTGTTCTGAATGTTGGAATTGCTTAATACGTTATTATTTTCTTCTCCTTTCTTGTGTAGGTTAATGGCCAAGCGTCAGCAGAAGACCTGAATTAATCCAGAGGAGGTAACGCTTGTAGCAGCTGGTCACTTTTTATCTGCTGACACCAAAAGGATCCCCCCCTTCTGTAACCTTTTTCCTCAGGTGAATAAATGTGTTTCCCTTGTATTCCCCCCACACACTTTGAAGCAGCAATAAATACATCAATCTAAAGCTCTTTTTACATTTCTTGTAGCTGAAAACCAGAAAGGTAAGATCAGATTAAGCGACACAGCTCGAATGCTGTTACAGAGGGAGATGAGCACAAAATACATCTTATTTCTCTGGCAAGGGAAGGAGCCATTTTCTGTGAAGCCTGTGTAATTGCTACAGTGACCCACACTTATGCAAAAAGCGGATAATTTGGTTATTTTTCTGCTTGCTCGACCAGCGTGTTGGTGACAGATGGTGGCTTTAACATTGCCGGATTTGGGTTATTTTGGGGGGGGCTCTGTGTGTGTGTATTTGTGGGTAGCCGGTTTGAAGAAGCCCGCGCCGGGGGGCGGGTTCCCCACTTCCAAAGGGCCCAAACAGGAACATTGGCATAAAAAGGGCCCAAACAGGAATATTGGCTTTAAAAAGGCCCCACCTCGCTGAGGGGGAGAGAGAGAGAGGCGGCGAGAAGCGGGGCAGGGACACCTGAGGGCGGGCCGAGGTTCCCGCTCGGTCCCGGCGGCGGCGCGTTCCCGCCGCGAGCGCGCGCTCTGCCCGCCGGCCG
>JAVSBS010011364.1:0-10438 GCA_033124195.1 Coracias cyanogaster
TCCCAGCCTGGCCTCCCAGCAGAGGGCTTCCAGCCCTCCCATCATTGCTGGGGCCTCCTCTGGCCCAGCTCCACCAGCTCCATGTCTCTGCTTTGCTGAGGACTCCAGAGCTGGACACAGCACTGCAGGTAGAGTCTCATCAGAGTAGAGGAGAAAGGGAGAGAATCGCCTCCCTTAGTCTGAATCTGTGTCCACACCCACTCCCTGCAGGACAGGGTACCTGGAGCTTGCCACACTGCCATGGAAAAGTGAGGCAGGACCCCCAGTGAAGGGAGGTGTGGAGGAGCCCTCATCTTGCTCCTTTTTACCTCCACACACAGCAAAGAAAATATCCCATGGCAAACACTGCAGAGCAAACAAGGGCATCAGTGTCCTACCAGCCTGGGCCCTGATCTCCAAGCTGCTCCACCAAACAAAACAATGACCACTTCTTTGCCAGGAGGGACCCCCTCCACAGCCAGGCAGCCAGCTAGCCAAGTCCTTACAGCCAAGGGAGACTTCATCTGGCTTGCTTCTCCAAGAAGAATCCTTTGTTCATCCCCAAGGGTTGCTGGAGCTCCAGGCTGGGTCTGAAAGTTGTGGATGGCCATTTCTGAGCACCCTCTAACCAAAGGAGAGGCTGGAGCCATATGTCACAACTGGGCTGCATGGGTGGCAGAGACCAAAGATGAGCTACTGATGTGAAGAGGAGACAGAGTCCCCAGCAAATCTGCCCAAAGAAAGGCCCTTCCATCCCCACCGGCCAGTCAGTGCAGTATCTCACTTCTGCCATCAGCCAGAAGAATCTTCCATGGATAATGAGGCTCAAGGGGAGCATTTTCTTTATACACTCAAGGTCCATGGCTGCTCCAGAGAGGTTTGTGGGATGCGTCAAAGACACTCCCTTCAGCCCTGCTGGGTTGCAGGCAGGAGGGCTGGAGCTGTTGCTGGATGATTGCCCATCCCTCAGTGATTTGAGCCCAGTATTACAACACAATCCCTGATCCAGAAAGTCTCTAAATTGCTGATTTCCTTGTTCTGCTCTCCCAGGGCTCTTGCTGCACCCTTCCCCTGTTCTGGCCACGGCATCTGTAGTTGCCCACCACTGGAGGCAGGCTGTGGTCTGCCGTGGGTGCTCCTTTTCTAGGCTACCTCCAGACCTCCCTTCTCCACTGTTTCCTTTCCCGCCAATGTGTTGAAGGTCACTCCCTGCTAAAATTGGCAGCTTATTCATCGTGGGCAAGAAGGAACGGCCAATTTCCCTGGCCTGCTCGTGATCCTGGGAGCTGGTGTCAGCTTGGAGGTGAGAGAACCTGCACTTGCTATCCCTGAGATCATAAGCAAAGGACTTTGCAGCCATCTCACCCTCTCTACCTTACATCTGAACTCCAAGTCTGTGCTGGCAAAGCAGGAGGAAGAGCATCTCCCTGGACCCTTGAGTTCCCACCACCATCTTCTGAATGACAGATGTCACATCCATTGTACGCAAGCCAGATGTTCTACTGATCATGTCTTTGTGATAGCAAGAGAGTTTTCCCAGCCTTTAAAATCTATATTTAACTTGTCCTCACCTGATCCCTCTTCCTGACCTTGTTATCTTTCTTTCCTTTTCATTCAGGGCAGGCTGAAGCCACAGGGTGGAGATAGCAGAAAGGTGGCTGTGGAAGGGTGATGGGAGTTTTGCTGTGGTCAGTCCCCTGCCCTGGATTGGTTTGGGTTGGAAGGGACCATTAAAAGTCATCTAGACCAACCTCCCTGCACTGAGCAAGGACATCTTCAATTAGAGAGGTTCTTCAGAGCCCCGACCAACTTCACCTGGAATGTTTCCAGGGATGGGGCATCCACCACCTCTCTGGGCAACCTGGGACAAGGTCTTACCACCCTCACTATAAACTATTTCTTTCTTCTTTCTAGTCTAAATCCCTGCGGCCTACCTACAACAAGATTTCTTACAAAGCTTGGGCAGCAACAGTTGTATTTCAGCCTCTGGTCCTGTCTTGCAGTTTTCATTCTGGTATTTCCTTCTCAGAGAGGCCACTCTTTTGAGGAACTTCTTCATAGTGAGGTGCAAAACAGAAGTCCCTGGAAGCAAGTGAAGGTGCTGAGTCCTTTTAGCAGCCAAGCCTGGACAATGTGGGCCTCAGGATGGGGTACACTGCTTAGCTCTTATCTTGATACTCAAGCATTAGCAATACATTTTTCTTTTGGCCTCATGAGTGCCCAAAACATTATTGCTTCGGGATTTAGACATTATGGTGGTCACCACTTCTCTATCAAGGGTCAACAGGAAGTAACAGGAAGGTGGGCTGCAACTACCAGCTCGTAGTGATGTGATAAGGAGGGTCCCACTCTGAGGAAGGTTCAGGGGATGCAGGTGTGCTGCCACTCATGTGGATCCACTTGATCAGATATTGGAGCTGTAGTCATATTGGTGTCTAGGAATGAGGACACCTAGTTTGGACCTATTTACCTCTGCTCACACTTGATGCTTACATATCTGCATTCCTCTGTGCATGACATTAACAGAGTTTGCACCCAGTTTTCTGAGTTTTTCCTGGAATTTAAGTTCCTGCTGGGGAGCTCTGAGCAAATACCAGAGGAACAATCCTAGAGCAGGAATTTCAGTGTATTTCCAAGTGGAAAGTGGCATGTAGGAACCCATCCCAGAGCTAAGCTGATGTGTTTTATTCAGGAAGAAACTGTTGCAAGAAATATCATAGAATCATAGAATGGTTCGGGTTGGAAGGGACCTTAAAGATCATCTAGTTCCAACCCCCCCTCCATGGCAGGGACACCTCCCACTAGACCAGGTTGTGTAAGGTCCCATCCAACCTTGTATTGAACATGTCCAGTGATCCACACCAGTGATGGAGCATCCACATGCAAGTTCTGGCCTGGCCTCCAGGTTCCTCTCTGCTAAGGACTATCAATGTGATGTAAGCAACAACAGACCTTCTTCCCAGTCAACTCTACATCCATGGCATGCTGCTCTCCCCTTCCCCACAAGCCAGGGGTCCCAACCAGTCCCCCAGCTCATCCACAGGGATATATTAGGAAGGGTAAAGCCTAGAGCTATATGAGGCAGTGCCCATTGCTAAGAAGATACCCCCTTTGCAAAGAAGAAAGGCAGGACACAGAGAACCTCCAAGCCATAGGTTTAAGCCTTGACTGGGGCATGCGTTCTTGCAACCAAAGGGACATTCAGCTGCTCTGAACAGGTAAATGTGAGAACCTTTGACCCATGTTTTCTTATCCAGATCAAACTTTCAGAACAACAGGCCTGTCCCATCCAAAAGGTCAGAAATTAATATCACAACAAGCCTGTATGCACTTGACATTGAACCCTGCTCTAGAGTGAGGGTGTGCTCTGACCTTCCTTCTCCACCAGGACACTGCCTTTGCCATCTTCATCTTTGTTATCTTCAACCAAGGACCTCGAGAGCCTACCTTCTGCAGGACAAACACTGCTAGGGCAGTTTGGGCTGGTGTTGACTCTCCACTACCTTAAACCTCAGAGCCTACTCACTACAGCTGTGCTGGCAAACAAAAAAAGTACTGCGCCTGTCCCCTGATCCTGAGGCCAGCTGGTCTGATCTGGCCACATCCACACCATTAAATTCTCTCAGCCTCTGGAATAGGGTGAACCGATCCAAAATATGATTTGGGAATGGTCCCTGGTGTGTGCTGTCACCAGTCTGATGCCCAGGGATTGTTTGGGTCTATGCTAGTTGAGCTGGGCCAAGCTGATGCTGCGACCATGTTAACATTTTAGCAGTGCAGATGGTCAGATTCCTGGCTGTGTTGAATCCACAGATCCAAATTTTGCCTGAAATCACCAGCCTTATTTTTCATCTGGTGGAGAGAGCCACTTTGGTCCATGGTCCAACACCACAGAGGAGGTTAATCAGCACAATTGGTTAGACTGGGAAAAAATACCTCTTGCATCTGTGGACTGGCAATTATTTATCCCAGGTGTTTAGAAGCTCATATAGATTCCCAGACCTGGATCTGTATGGGCCAGGAGCCCCCTGTGTAGACTGTATCTCTAGATCTCCTCTCCTTGAGCTGTGCAAGATCGCCACACAGCTCACGTCGCACCGTAGGTGGTCCTCCAGCCCCACCGCATGGTCGCTTCCCTCTGATAACTCCGAGGTCTTAAAGGTCAACCCAAGGGCAGCGGGTGGACATGTATCAACCAGCTTCGACATGCTGCACTCCAGGAGTAGCTGTGTTTAGACCCAGCGACTCTCTGATCTTCCATAACCTGGCAGCAGCTTGTAAACAGTGGGCCTGACGTGATAGCATCCTCAGTGAGCAATTTCCACCCTTCCCCCCGGTCCCTCTACCCTTCTCTCACTCCCATAGCGTTGGGAGCCTGAGGAGAGTCATGCTTGGAGCCAAAATTGCTAAGAGAGGCTCAGCCTGTGGCCAAGTGTCAGCTACGGTGGGTCGGGGAAGGCTCATGGGGTGGGAACACTAATGTATGTGTGTGCTCTACATGCACAGCTTTGTGTGCATGGTGCTAGAGAAGCACTTATAGCTGCTTCCAAACCATTGCCTTGGTTTGTCTCTTATGTATTTTGTCTAAAAAGGGTGGGACAGTGGAAGACTAAGACCTTCAGCATGTACCTGTAGCATCCTAGCCCCAGGGTGTGGCCTGCAAATCTAAAACCACTTGCTGGGACAAAAGCAACCCCCACTAGGCTCGTAGTCTGAAATTCCTCCTGTTTCCCAGCCTCAGCTCCTTGTACACAAGTAAGGAAGGTCTGAGCCCTGGGGATGGGCTGGATTTTACTCAGAGAGTTTCTCACAGCCTTATCCCCCTTGGATGCAAAAGGGTGGGATACCAGGATGGTTCACTGCAGGGGAAATGCCCAACCAATGTCCCATCTAAAGCAGGAGGAGATCAGAAAGATGGACAAAAGGAAAGGGAACCACCACGTTGCTCTCTCTCACATTGACATACAGAAAAGAGCCTTTGAACCTTCATCTCCAAATTGTCCATCCTTCTGAGTGTGGCACTGGTATGGCTTGGCCTGGCTAGCACTGACCCAGAGGAGTCCCAGACATGGTTTGTGGGTTATCATGGGCCAGGGACCATTCCCAGTAGACATTTTGAATATGGCCATCCTTTTCTGAAGGTGAAGAGAGCTCAAAGAATCCCATAACAGTGGGTATTGGAAGGGACCTCTGGAGATGTCTCATCCAACTCCCCTACTCCAGCACGGTCACCCAGAGCAGGATGCCCAGGATCATGTCCAGGTGGGTTTGGAATCTCTCCAGAGAAGGAGACTCCGCAGCCTGCGTGGGCCAGGTTCTGGCACCCTCACAGGAAAGAAGCTCAATAGAATGGATCTACTCCATGCTGGTCTGCTTGCCTGTAGGACCAAAGAGTCCTTCCACCTGGGAAGAAACCGAAGTATGAAAGCAGGAGAAAGCAATGATCTCCCCAGCCAAGTCCCCCGCTTTCTTTTTGCCCAGGCAAAGCAACAAGGTGAAGGTCACGGGACGGAGCCCAGCTGTGCCGGTGATTTCCAACGCAGTCTCCCATGCAATCCCTGTCGGCGGCCCCGCTTCTCCTCCTCCTCCTCCTCCTCCTCCTCTTGCTTGGAGTAGGACTGCAAAACAAGCCGACCGTATCCCTGCTCGCTCCAGAGTGCTCAAGGTAACAGGCAGCGCACATCTGCACCCTGGTCCCCTGCCCACCCCTCGCCTCCCCACGGGAATGTTCTGTACCCAGGCTCAGGAGCGTCACGGGGCGGGGGAGCTGCCTGCGTCAGGCTCTCCTGCCGCGGGGACCTTGACTTCTGTCTGGGAGCGAGAAGGACGGGCAAGGGGTGCGCTTGCAGACAAGTGTGCAATAACGGGGCTTGGGTGCAGGGTGCTCTGGTCCAGAGTCACCTCTTTGAGGTGCTGGCTCCAGGATGATGCTTCACTCAAGAGTGGAACAATCGCACGGAAGGAACGTGCCAGATACCCTCAGCCGCAGGATAAGCAGTTCCCATGCGATATTTTATTAGGCCCCATTTACCTCCTCCCCTCAGACGAAAGGGTTTGCATCCCTTACAAAGCCATGATGTATTATTTCAGATCTTGCTGTCACAAAATCGGATTTTCTTCTTATCCATATAAACATCCACTCTGTTTTCACATGGGTTGTAAACCCACCATGACCTGGGCCCCTGCGACATCTTGTGAAAAGGATTTCCCCTGGTCCACAAGCCCAATCATCTGTTCATGCTAATGGCCTGCATGAGGACAAGGAAACATTAAGGCCTTGCAATGCCTGGAGATCGCATACAGAAGTGCACTTCAACCTACACATGTCATGCAACCTACACATATCAAACATCATCACCAGTATTAGTGAAGGGAAAAAAAAAAAGGAGGCTTTTGCATCCTAAAGAGAAAGCTGGTTCTTAGCCAGAGAAGGTTTTCTCTTTCCGTGGTCATCCTCTGACCACAGACAGCCCAGAGGAAGTGAGGTCACCTCCTCATGCCTCTTCTTCTCTGTGATGCAACATCTACAAGGTCCTGAGTGCTCAGCAAGGTGAAGTCACCTCCTTCCTCCTCCCTATTTCAACAGGAGCCTCAGAGCTGCTGGGACCCCAGCCGTGCATGAGCAGGGCGGTCATTGACTCATGTCCTTGAGAAGAAAACTCGAGGCACCAGGAAGCACCACAACGCCTCAGAGATAAGACAGGACCTTGGTAGTCACCAAGACACCGCTGAGCCCCTAAAAACACCTCACGGCCCTGTGGATTTGCAGACAGTGTTGTTTCCACCTAAGCCCTGTGCCCTGCGCTCCTCACCACCAGTCTTCAGTGAGCTCCTACCTTAGCAGGTCCCCCTCACCCTTCCCTCAGAGACACCACAGATAAGACTAGATTTTTGGGAGGCTGAGAGTGTTGGAGTTGTTTAGCCTGGGGAAAATCTTCTGAGCAGGGCCAGTTGTGACAAGACAAGGGGTGATGGTTTGAAACTAAAAGAGGGAGATTTAAATGAGATAGAAGGAAGAAATTGTTTACACTGAGAGTGGTGAGAGCCTGGCTCAGGTTGTCCAGAGAGGTGGTCGATGCCCCATTCCTGGAAATATTCCAGGCGAGGTTGGCCGGGGCTCTGAGCAACCTGCTCTAGTTGCAGATGTCCCTGCTTAGTGCAGGGAGTTTGGACTAGATGGCCTTTAAACATCCTTTCCAACCTAACAAATTCTATGATTCTATGATTTTAGGGTCCTCTATATCCATCTACAACAGTCCCAGCACGGCAAAGCTCCAAACACACCTACACCCCCTCAGGTACACTGCAACTAAGCCGCCAGTCCTCTAAGGTCCTTAACACAACGCTCAGTCCACGTTCAGCAAGTAAACAAAGTTTCGGTGAGATGCCACGTCCCATCTGCCCAGCAATGCCTCTTTCTGTTCGCTCGCACCTCCTCCTGTTGTTTCAGGGGATGTCTCCATATCTGTCTGGCTTGGGAGCTGCCTTTTCTCAGCTCAGCTCAAGAGCGAGAGAGGTTGGCCGCCACGCTGCTGGACGGATATGGGTAGGTAAGAAACTGTTTGGCAGGGAGAGCTGACATTAACTGCTCGGGCTATTTAAAAAGGGTGATTTAATCAGCCGAGGTATTTCTGCCCAGCTTCATGCACGGTACATTTGGCACTTTGCTGGCATCGGACCAGAGTCTTTTATCAAGAGGAGTGAGAAAGGGAAGGAAAGGGCAAAGCAGATGTGGGTGCAGATGAAAATAAAAAGGGAGCTTCCAAGGCTTTCCCATAAAGAAAAGCAAGGAGGAGAAAACATAGTTAAAAATAATATCATGGCATGTTCTGGGCAGAGATACCAGTGTCCTAGGAAAAATATACGCGTTTATTTTTTGCCAAGAAGGAAATAAAAGGGAGGATGAGGGAGGATGCTGAGGCTGTTCTTTGATTCAGAAATGAAGCAAGGCCAAAGAGCAGAGCTGGTCACTGGGATTTTTCAGCAGAATCTGTATTTTATAGCTAAAGCAAGCTGGGCTTGAAACCTGCCAAGTGCAGAGATTTGCTCGTAGGGAGAAGGGCCAGATCTGTTAACATTGGATGGTGTGCTACCAAATGCTGCTCAAATCGTACTGTGAAGAAGTCCGTACACATCCTTGGGTGAGGGCGGGTGGAGTTAGTGTGACCTCTGCTTTTTGATCTTGGTGGTCACCGGTTCCGTCCCTTCTCCTGTTGGAAACAGTTGTCACCATATAAGCATGAACGGCCAATGTCATCCAAGAATTCAGTACTGACTGTCCATCATCTGAGAGGGAGTTAGGCACGTGCATTCCTTAAGAAGCTAACCATAAAGGCTTGTCTGGGAAGACTTTTGCACCATTTTAACTTTATCTCTTCAAAACAGCTCTGGGTTTTGTCTCAGCTGGCTGAAATTTTTCATGACATTCATTAATTCACTGAAAAAATGCAGGTTTTGGCAGATCGAGTCTCTTTGGAAGCTCAGGCCAAATTTGGCAAGCTGTTTCAACCAAAAAAAAAAAAAATGGAGAGAACTTTGAAGCATTTTGCCCTGCGTTTCAAAATGAAATTTCTTGCCTTTTCTGTCTTGTGCAATGGTTTTGCCTTGCAATGGAGCTATGATCCCCTAATTCAACTTTTAGTGAGACTAAGTAATGAAACCAGAGAAAATAAATTATTTGGTGTCATCTCCTTCACCTGAAAAGAATGATCTTTGTGGGAGGAGGAAGGGATTTGTCCCCTAAATGGAAGCCCTTTCCCTCCTCACCATGACCCTATCCAGTTTAGCTGGGTGAGGATGACAGGACACAACACTGGAAAACGGGCACTGCAAAACAGCAAATACCAGCTAAGCCGCAGCTTAAACCTCCAAACAAAGCAGCCTGAGTGAGACAGAGTCCCGCTGTGCCAGTGCTGGGACTCTTGCCAGCCCAGTTTTTTCCAGGCAGGGACCACAGCTCTTCACCTTCAGCTTCTGGAGATGTTCTGTGGACAGAGTCACTGTTAAAGCAGAGAAATCTCCACCTGGAGATGCAGTTATGATGAAGTGAAGGTGTTCATACCACCATAGCTTGTTTCTTTGCACGCTCCTGTTATCCTCTCCTTAGGAATCCTGCCTGCCTGATACTCAACGCCAGGTCCCCTCTGCCTCTGAGAGCTGCATGAGTAATATGTGACATACCTGGCGCCTGTTTTTCTGGTCTTTTTAACCCAAAGCAAAACTGTTTTCATAAAAATGTCAGCCCTGAGGTGCAGAGGTGTGGTGTGGTCATATAGCATGTGGCCCACCAGGTCCTTGAGGGTATCAGGGATGCTTTGGGGTCCCATACATTTGCTTCACAGAAGACCATAATATGGCTGCAAACAGAGGAAGGAACTGATCACAGCCCTGAGGGTAGCCTGATCTTTGTTGGTCAGAAACACCCCATAACATTTTGCCTCCAGCTGGGGATGTAAGCTCCGTCATGCAAATTGGCATCACTGGCAGGTGGGACCACAGAGCCAAGACACTCTGTCCAGCAAGCTCCATGACGCAGTACTTGGAAAAACTCACCAACGCCATCCTAACCTGGCTCCATCTTTTGTCCCCTGTACCTCCATGGGAAGCCTATTTCCACCCCAATGGTGAAAACACTTATTTCCTTTTCTTTCCTACAGTAAATGTAAGAAGAATCGTTGCAATCAGGACAGACAAAGTTGCAGTCCCATATCCCACCACTATATAGACACATTCCTCTCTCCAATGGTCGTGTTGACTCCTTTTTCACAGGTAGGTCTTTGGAAGAGAGACCCCTCTTTCTGGTGTCTTTCCTAAACTGAATTTGTTCATTGTGGCTTTGTAAACAAGGAGCAAGTGCATGCACAGACTGAGTAACACAGCTTGCAGAAGCTGAAGGGCTCAGAAAAACTGCGAGAAATGAGCAGAACAGGCCTGCAAAATAATTTCTGGTTTGGCCCAAAACAGGAAATAAAGAATGTGGTTGCACCACAATTAATCATAAAATCATAGAAAGCTTTGTGTTGGAAGGGACCTTTGAAGGTCATCTAGTCCAAACCCCCTGCACTGAGCAGGGACATCTGCAACTAGAGCAGGTTGGTCAGAGCCCCGGCCAACCTCATCTGGAATGGTTCCAGGGACAGGGCATCGAGTACCTCTCTAGGCAACTTGCACCAGGCTCTCACCACCCTCAGTGGAAACAATTTCTTCCTTCTCTCTCATCTAAATTTCACTCTTCCCGTTTCAAACCATCCCCCATTGTCCTGTCACAACAGGCCCTGCTCAAAAGTCCATCCCCATCTTTCTCACAGGCCTCCTGACGTCCTGCAAGGCCACCAGGTCTCCCTGGAGCCTTCTCCTCTCCAGGCTGAACAAGCCCAACTCTGCCAGCCTGGCCTCCCAGCAGAGGCTTCCAGCCCTCCCATCATTGCTGGGGCCTCCTCTGGCCCCGCTCCAGCAGGTC